>CAJVQA010004291.1:0-17875 GCA_910591915.1 Cetraspora pellucida | reverse complement strand
CTTGGCTTCAAAAAAAGCTAGTTTAACATAAAAAAAAAAAAAAAACCAATCTAGAAATAGTATACCACTATACTCTGTTGCACCTATTATTTGTTCCTAGTCAAATATCTTTTAACTTTTAAATATTAACAATATCACTGAATCTCATCAACTATCTAACTCTAATAATGATAGTTCATTTTTTAATTCAACTACTAAAAGCATTAGAAATATACAATGAACATATTCAAATATGAGCAAATCTTCTTTACAAGCATCTCGACATCAATTATGCTAACAATCCTCTATCTATTCTATATCTCATCAGCTTTTTATCACTCATCTCATATTTCATCAGCCTTTTATCACTCTCCAAAATGATGAATCTAGATATTATTTTAAATTACATCATATCGATTATTATTAATCATTATTTCTAGTTCAACAACTTTCTTCAAGATCACGATCACAAGAGAGATCACCAACATGTGATAAAAGATTATCAAATCAAAATTATATATATAGTTAAAGTAGTACATATATAAAGGCTTTTTTTTTTAACAATTTGCAACAATTTGCTATTAAAATTTTTTTTTTTTTGAAAATTTTTATATTATTATATTAAACAAACTATGACCACTCTAATCACTCTGACTACCTTGATCACTTTGACCACTCTGGCTGCCCTGACTGCCATAATCTTTATGACCATCATGACTGTCATAGTATTGTCAACAAGTTAATAAGTGAATGTTCATTTAATTTAAGCATTTATATTTAATACTTAAAAGACTTGAGAAAAGTACAAGTGAAATCAAAACCAGGCTAGGTTGCCTAGAAAGAAATCAAGAACAACAAGAAAATAATCTTTCTATACAAGTGATAGGTGTAAATGTTTTGGGTTAGCAACAATTTAGATCTAGCATATTTAAGAAGTATATAGCATCTTGGATCTAGCATATTTAAGTGATATATAGCATCTAGTATGTAATACATATATTGTTTTTTAAAATATAGAATGTGTTTATCTGCATGGCCAAGCAGCTCTTTCTGTATAACATATATCCTAGTCAAAGTAATTTGAAGAATATACTTAAACAATGCTTTGAAGAAAGATATCCTAAGTTTATACATAGTTTAAGTTCTAATTAATATACCAATAGGTTTTATAAAGAATAGTTCAGCCTTGTATGTATTAATATCTATTATTTTTTAAAATTTATTTCTTTTAATTATGACTTATTACTAATTTTTGCAATAGCTTTTGCAAAAAATAAAGAATTTGTAAGGTGCATTAGTTCAAAATGTAAGGACAGCAGTTTGGCATATGTTCAATTGTGAAAGACTATTACTATTAAAAAAAAATAGTACACTAGCTGATATAATAAGTTGGAAACAAAGTGATAAAGTTTTGAATTGTTATCATATGCTCTTTAAAATGAATGATAAAGATGTCTTTTGGGTATCAATAATTGTGAGAGCAGCCTTTTCTGAGGTTGCTGTACCTACACTCTCAAATGAACATTGCACTTTTACACTCGCAGTTTGTAATATTTTACTTAATCCCAAGTTTAAAAGTGTTACATGTTCAGAAAAATGTCTTATGTGTCATATCGAAAGATATCTTGTAAGTGTTATTAATAACTGTATATGTTTTATTAATAGTAATTAATTAATTATTTTTTAATATAAAATGATTTTGGTAATGATGGTCTATCTTATGAAACAGCTGAATCAATACTAAACAATGAGAATCATGATTGTTCAAGACAAGCATCATCTCAATATGAACTGTCACCTTAGTATAAACCTGAAACAGGTCCTTTATCATTTTAGCAATTATTTTAACATCAAAAAAAACTTTTACAAGAGGATGCTGATAACTTATTTGGCTGCAATGATTAAATTTTTGCTTCAAATATTTTTTGAATTAGTTTACATTTGCTAGCAGTTATTATATAATAAATTATAATAAATTTTATTATTTGCATTATAATATGATTATACATTTTAGTAATAGTAATAAATTTATATTATATATTATAATTAGCTTTATAAAAAATATATGTTTTATAAATCTCTTATTAGTAATATTGTCTATTAAAAAAAAAGTACTTGATTAAACTGATTATATATTAATTAATAACCTTATTAGATATATATTAATTGTTTAAAGCTAGTTATATATCAGTTTATATCAAAATTGATATAACCTAACAAGGATGATTAATATCGATATATATCTAATAGGTTACCAATTGCTATATATTTCTATATAAAATTTCCTGATGTTTTTAAAGATTCTTTTGCTTTTTACATGCTGCCAAATGTGTTTGTATTTTTTTTGTTTTATTTTGGCATACTTAGTATTCTGTTGTTATATATATATCTGGTTTTTTTTTGTTAAGTTCTTTTAAGATTAAAGTTTATTTATTATATACTTTATAAATATATTTTTTTTGACATTACTTCTTGTTATACAGTATACTTTTTTAGTCTTTTTTAAAAGTATGTTCAATTATAAATTATAACTTCTGATTTGTTTTTTTTTTTATCTTTACCTTCTTTCACTATTATGAAGGTTCTTAGACATCTTTAGAATCTGTCATATCTTTTAAAAGTCAGAGTTATCATCCTGCAAAAATTATTAAATAGTGTGTAACTCTGTATGTCACCAAACTGTGAAATAACTCATGCTTTATTAAGTCTATTAAATGATATCCTGGGTTTCTAGTTCTATAATATAGGACCTACTATCTTTTTTAGTTTGCAGTTTTCTAACTTCACATGATCTACCAGCCAGATTATTTATAAATTTTAATATTCTCAATTTTACATATTTTTAAATCAGGCTTTCTTAATGTTAACATCATTTGTTAACAGATTATGTCTTATCTAGTTGTTCCTAACCTTGTGGCTATGTCAATTACTGCATTCTTTTTTGTTTTTTTGTTTTTTTTTATGTTAAACTAGCTTTTTTTGAAGCCAAGGCTTTTTATTCAGTATAGTTAGCATATAGGGACTTACAGCCAAAGCCTCAAAGGAGTCTCCTTATATTAGAGAGTACAATTAGTCACATGTATACTTTTGTTGTCTAATTAAGTAGTCTGTTGATGATTCTACACTAGATGCTATACCTGCAACTCAATTAGAGATGTTGCCTATTTAAACCCTTTGTACTTCAACCTTACTGTATTACTAGATCATCTCTACTATGTAAGTAAGTTGAGAAGATCTAAATGCTTACTTATATTCTTAGAACCCTGTACTTTATTTTATGCAGTGTATCCTCAGAAGAATCATTACTAGAGTCTTTCATGTCCCATATACAACTAATCTAGTTTTATATAACATGCTATAGTTACCTAATATTTGCAATTAGGGCTAACCTTAAACTACTACATTATACTATTTTTATACTTGTAAAGTTCACCCAAACTCTGGTACCTATCTTCCTGACATCTTCATCATCATCTCCTATTAACCACAATTCAGAATCATCGGTCTCATTCTAAACTACCAATTCAGATAGCCTAGTATGGTATATCTTAGTATTCTTTTCTTCTAGCAAATCTGGCAGCCTGGTTGATCATATGCTTCTCTATACATCTTGATGTCTGGTTTTAATCTTCAGTTTCTATGAAGATGTTTCATAGGCTTTCATCAGTTCAACAACATCATTGAAAGTTTGTACTATCTTTTTACTTAGGAATTTCCAAATAGGATTCTGTCTCCTCAGTTTTTTAGTCTTCTATGCCCAATAGTTTTATTATGGGTTTGCACTGAAGTCTTATGCAACACCAGTTATTAATATTTCTTTATATACATGTAATATTACACTTCACATAGATGCTCTGAGCTCCTAATATTGACAGGATCTGACTTGGTGTATCTGAGTTACAGTCACATAAGACCAACTGATCAACAGGAGATAGTTTCTGTAACACAGACATAATTTCCAAATTTCATCATAAGTAAGATTTGAACCTTAGATCTGTTACTTGAAGAATGACAACCCAACTACTATACTAGGATTGCTATTTTCACATTCTTTTTTGTATGAATCTTGGTTTGGCTTTTTTAAATAAAAATTCTCTGCAGATCTTTTTTTAATTGTAGTTCTGGCAGAGTTTTAGTCATCCTCTAAACTCAAACTTGTGATCTTGCAATTAAGATCTAAAAGCATTATTACTTTTGTTTTTGGTTCTAATTCTTTAATTGCTTTTATTTCTTTTTATTCTACTTTTAATCGTATATTTATTATTAACTTGCAAAGCAATCTTATTAATATATCAGTACATTTGTTGTTCTACTTTAGACAGTACTTTATCTTTTTGCAACTAATTTCTTTAGACTATATTATCTTTTTACTTGTTGCATCTTTTTTTACTAAGCTATTAGCTTTATTGTTTTATTTATCTTTACTATAGCTTTTAACCTTAAAAACTCTATTTAAATATTTAATTTTCATTACTTATATTGTATTTTTCTTCTTAAGAATCTTATTTCTGTCTACTTGTTCTAAATCTTTACTAATGTTTCTTATTGTAGCATTGCTATTTGTATATACTTTTAATTGCTTTTCTTTTGATACTGTTAAGCTTGTTACCTATATCACTACTAACTTAGCTATTGTCAATGTTTGTTATCTTTCTAGTTCTAGTACTAACTCTTGTTTTGGCTATTTTTATATTTTATCTTTTTGTATCTACTCTATGCTTATACTATTTTTAATTATTATATCTTATTTAGTCTTCAAGTTTGCTACTTTATTTATATATATTATATACTTGTTCTTATTTTTTATTATATTTTTTTCAAAACTTTTATTATTTCTTGATTAATGTTTTTTTTTAACTTTTGTTATCTGATTACCTCTATTTTTAGCTTTTTTATTATTTTTAGTCTCTTGAGTTTCTGTTTTCTAATTACTAGTTTGTTTATCTTTATTGTTTTTGTTATTTGATTTATTACTATCTTGATCTTGTTACTACTTTTTTTTATTAATATATCTGAAATTATATTGATTCTGTTATTTATTCTTATTTACTACTAGCAGCTATCTTTTAAATATTCTTTATTCTTTGTACAACTTTTACTTTTGTTAATTTCAATAGCTAGTTCACTTTCTTTACTCTGCATTTACTAATATTTTACTAATAGTTTTTTCTGTTTCTTTTTAACTATCTTTTTTAACTGTAAATAATTTTTATACTATGTGCTATTATTCTTTTCTTTTTTTATTTCTGAAATATACTTTTAACTTATTTGTATTATTTGAGTATTTCATCTGTTTGTTTTAAAATGTCTTTTGACCTTTTTGCTTTTTGGTCTATTGAGCACTTCTAATTTTATTATTTTGAATTACTTTGCTTTTTTTCTTTACTTGATAAACCTTGATAACTTTTTAGCTATTGCTATATAATTAATATTTTTTTTGTATATCAAGCAGCTGATTTAGGTATATTAAAACTGTTTCATTTATTTTAGTTTTACTTTTTTTCATAATCATATATCTATAAGTTCTTTTACTTTAGTTCTATATTTAAGCATTGTCTATAAGTTATTTTTTATTCTTATATTTATATTAAGCTTTTTTGCTTTTAATAATATTAGACAAACTAAATTATTTTTTTAATCTTTTATGTTTTTTAGTATTTCTTTTATTTTTTATATATTTTTTGTTAAACCTGCTCTTTGGCAGCCTTGTATTATTCTTAATTTTGTTAACTATTCAAGACTGTTTTATTTGTTTAGTCTTGCTAATAAGCTACTTATTTGTTTTATTACTAATTCTTATTATAATGTTCTATAGCTTCCAAGATTTTTGTATTTTATTATATAGTTTTTTAATATTCTTTGTAGGTTGTTCTTTTGCTTCACCAAACTTATTATTAGTTGGTGTATTTTATATATACTTTTTTTTTTTTAATTTAAACAGTCATGCTAGTATTTTATTAAAATTCTTGATACTATACAGATTACAAAGAATTTTTCCAATATTTAAGTCTAGCATCATCTGACTACCTTATTGGTATCTAAGTGTAATCTGTCATATTATCTCAAACAGAAATAGACTGCTTATTTGACTGCCACTCTACAATAGCATATTATCAATCTAATAACATTTTCTTATAGAAAAGCAAAAAAACAAAAAAAGAATTTTATATGTAAAAAAAAAAAAACAAAGATATAGAGATATATGATAAAAGATACAAAATAAAAAATAAAAAGAGAAAAAAAGATAAATGAGAAAAAAGAAAAGTATAAAACTTGTAATTTACAAAAAATTAAATGATTATGATTTTAAGCCTATATTAGGTATGAAACTTGCACTTTATAGATATCAGACAACCACAATTATAAGCCTGTACCAGGCTTATAAAAATTATAAACTATACTAAATAATAATTATTCTACTATCTTCCTATTTACTTAGATTATTTAAACAAAAAACCAAAAGAATAAAAAAAATTTTAACTTTATTATAGAAAGTTAATATAAGATACTGGTTAGTCTGAATGCAATGTTTGAAAAGCTTTTAGCAACTCAAAGCACATATATAATTATATTTGTATTGCTGTATTATTTCTAATTTACATTATCAACAATCTTATTTAGAAGGTAAACACTGCTGACTGTTTTGATAATTTTATGTATTAATCTTTAAAAGAAAGTAAATTGAATCATTTACTTTTACAAATTTTTTCTTAAAAAAAAGTAGAAGTGCTAAGTGAACTAACTTTTAGATTTTGTAAGTTCTTAATTCTTGTAAGTATTTCTTGTAGGTTTTATAATTGTATAAAACTAATATATTTAACTTTATTGGTTTTTATTAACTACTTCTTTTATAGTCTTAGAGTGCTCTTTAAACTGTTATCACAAGGCTGTGACTCTTTTTTAACTCTATTTCAATGGTTAATAATATGTGTATATAGTATTTCAGAAAGATTTTTATAAAATTTAATATATTAATTATATCATTTTTCTGTAGTTTAGCTTTTTGGAAAGTTTGGTTTAAGTAATTATTAGAAAAAGTAATATGATAATTAAAAAATTTAATTAAATATTATAAATAATATAAAAAACTAGTTTAAATCAGTTTAATTAGGTTTTTTTTTTTTTTTTTGCTTTTGCTAAGGTCATAATTATTAGTAACTACTGTCTTTATTATATTTTTAATTATGATTATATAACTTGTACAAGTGAGTATACAACTAGCCACTTATACAACTTTTGGTTATCTAATTTAAGTAGTTCACCTGCATAGCAGGTTTTACACTAGCTGTCATACCTGCAATCTACTAGAAGATTACCTATTTTAAACATTCTGATCTTTATACTATACTAACAGACAGCATACAAGTTCCTATATACCTATATTAGATGCCATCTAACCTAATCTTGACCTCTCTTTCTGTATGTCTGTTAAGCCATTATATATTTCAAAGTATATTATCTAATTGTAAGGCTAAAGAATATTCTTCTGCTAACTAACTATTTATATTTAATCTTTATTAACAAGGCTTACCCTTGCAGAGTTCACTCAGACCCCAACACCAATTTTATAACATATCCTTAGTATTTATAGTATATTCCTGTTTCTGAATTCAGACTTTTAATCCAGATAGTTCAAAAGAACTATGACCTGTTTTTGATATCTCAGAATCTGTTTTTCAAGATTTTTTTCCTTCAATTCAAGACTTCCAATAGCCTGGTTGGTGGTATCTCTTATTCAAGATTCTTGTCTGCCTGATTTCTTTTACATTGGTATCTGTTTCCTAAGTTTTGCCTTTACAGTAATATTTACAAAGTTCTGTATTATCTTTCTATTTAGGTTTTCTTAAATAAGCTTTGACTTTTTAGTTTATAGATTTATATGATCATGAAGACTTATTTTGGGTTTGTACTACCCAATACTGATTTGTATTTCTCTGTATAACTCTAACATTGTGCAGATAACTCATGATCTGTTAGTCATACTAATGTGACTATGTTACAGATATCTTATTCTAACTGATTAACAGAATGCTATCATTATAATACTGTCTATATATTATATAGGTAATTATCCAAATTTTCACTGTCAGAGGTTTTGAACTCACTATCTATTACTTGGAAGGTTGACAACTTATCTACTTCACTAAGTTACTACATCTAGTTTAATTAGGTTTTTTTTTTTTTGATATTAAGATGACTTCTTTGGTTTTTTGACTTTTATTAATCACTTATTAGTATTGTGGTTCAATGAACCACTACAAAAGAGTGTACAATTGGTTACATATGTAACTTTTCTATATTATCTATTTAAGAAGTCCACCTAAAGGTTTTCTACCAATTGTCATATCTAACACACCTGTTTAGATGTTTTATTTTGAATCCTCTGAACCTGTAACTTGGGTTAACATTACTGATCATCTCAGATATTTCAGATCATCGTCTTCAACTTTAGGACTAATTTATTCTTGAGATAAACCTTCCAGAACCTTTTGTATCTATTTTTACAACTAATCTAAGTATTGCTATAACAGAACCAACACTTGCAATCAGGGCTAATTATTAAACTGCTATGTTCTTGTAGAGTTCACTTAGACTCTAGCATCTACTTCATAGCATAACCTCAATATTTTAGTATGCCCCTATCTTTTCTCCTATTCTTTTACCAAACTCCCAATCCAGATAACCTGTATAGAACTATGATCAGTCTATTGGTATATCAGGTCAACCTAATATCTTTTTTCTTTGATTTATTCCAATGACCTAGTTGATAATACCTCTAAGACTCCCAACTTAGAGGTTCTTGTTTATCCAGCTACTAGGACCAGGTATTAGACCTTGGTATCCATTTTCTCAGACTAGCCTTTACAGTAGGACTGTCAAAAATCTAACTACCTCTCTATTTAGATCTTTCTAAATGGATTTCTTGTTATCTAATTTCAACAAATTTACATAATTACAAGGACTTATCTAATGTTTGTATCATCTGATATGTCAGTTTGCATTCCTCTGTGTAACTTCAACATTGTGCAGATGCTCCATAACCTGCCAGTCATGCTGGTGTAACTGCCATTACAGGTATCCTAACTTAATCATTAATAACAGTTGCCATAATATGAATATTACATAGGTGATTATTCAAATTTTCGCTGTCAATGGGATTTGAACACCCAACCTACCACTTGGAGGGTTGACAACCTGACCACTTCACTAGGTCGCCACACCCCACTTAGTTTAATTAGTTTAATTTTGATTTTATTAATTTTATTACAAAAACTAATTCTTGAATTAGTTTTTTGTAAAATTAGTATATTTCTAGTTTATAATAATATTAATATTTATTCTTATTGATATTTTTTATAAATCTTATTTTTTTATATATTTTTTGTCAATATAATTACCAAGTTATGGAACCAATAAGTACTTGAAACTAATATTATTATACCAAAAAAAAAGAAATTTGAAATATGATTGGCGACCCTTTAATTACTAGATTATCACTCAAATACTTTATAACTTTTCGAGTCTAAAACAAAAATAATATTGAAAATAAACTATAACGATAAGAATAAATAATAAAGAAATCTATGAAAGGTAAGGGCATATTTTGATATTGTGAAAAGAAATGGCTTACTAATTATAGCTCAGTATTTCTCTTGATCTTTTTAAATCTGACTTTCATAAAGGTTTCGCCAGGTTCCGTCCTTCGTCATTTCCGATTTTAAGTTTCGTCTTTCACCAGAGAAATTTGAGGTTTCGTCAGGACTTCGTCTTTCGTCTTTCGCCGCTTTTAGGTTTCGTTTTTCGTCACTACGCAGATAAAGTTTCACCCAAGAACTATACAAAGGTATAAACTTTAATAAATAATAGTAAAATATTTCATTAAGAGCTAATTGATTTGATTTTATATTTGTAAGCTCAAAAAGATACCTTTAAGAGAAACCCTTTTAAATATTCCAAATGTGCTTACGTTTTCTAGGCTAATTGTTTCACCATTCGTTGGATACTTTATTTTGAATGAGCAATATGAGATTGCGTTAGGTGCATTCGTGTATGCTGGTATTACTGATTTGGTATGGAACTTGAGATTATAAGCTTATCAGAATATGACAATGTGGATCATATTCCAATTTCAAGATAAAAAATTTTAAATTTGTAGTTAGACGGAATTATAGCTCGACATTATAACCTGAAAACTATGGTAGGGACAGTTATAGATCCATTAGCAGATAAAACATTAATTACCATTCTGACGGTTACTTTAGCCATGAAAGACTTGTTACCAAGTAAAGTTAATTGTCAAAATATTGTACCTAATTATTTTCTAGAGCAAAAAAATTTGACTATATATATATATATATATATATTTTTTTTTTTTTTTTTTTTTTAAAGTACCAATAGCGACTATAATTTTAGGTCGAGATTTCTGCCTAATTGCAGCGACCTTTTATTATAGATATGTTTCACTTCCGTCACCGGTAAAGTCTTCTTGATTTATAATTTACGAAATTAATTAAGAAATTAACAAACAACTTTTTTTTTAGAAAACATTATCCAGATATTTCGATATATCAATCCCATCAGCAGAAGTCAGACCGACTCTGATTAGTAAAGTATGGTTCATTGCAATTTTTTGGATGAATATCACGCACTAAATCATTAATTTCAAATTTTAATATACCTGAAAAAGGTGAATACCGCTTTGCAATTAGCGCTTATGGGTACGACGCTATCTAGTCCAGTATTTGGTTGGATCGATGTTCCATTCTTGAAAGCATTACAGTATGTACATAAATAAAAATTCGATGATATTTTTAAGTTATTATTATTATTATTATTATGGTTATTTTACATAATTCATGAATGAAAATTCATAGGTATACTGTTGCTGGAACAACGATTTGGTCTGGTATAAGTTATGTGTTCTCTAAGGATGCTGTAAGAATATTAAAGCAGCCTCGTATTAAGCGATATTGATTGTTCAAAGAGAGCGGAGGACACTTTAGTTCTATTCAATGTCCATCAGTTTGATCAGTCTGTCACTAAGGCCAGAGTATACATCTTGATGTCCAGGGCCTTTTTTTACATGTTCAACTTTCGAGAATTTCTAAGCATGTTTATACTTTTATAAAGTTGTGCTTAATGAATTGAATCAAGCTGTTATTTTAAAATTAGGAATTTCTTTTTCCTATATAACATGTCCAAGATTTGGTCCAAACGTATCAATTGACAACTGAATAAGGCGATCTATCCAACTGAAATTTCTATCGTATTAATATGATACATAATGGATTTCTATTGCTATTATAGTTGGTTCTGATCATTTCAAAAAGAATACAAGGCACAATAGCATACCATTATTATAAAGAATTTATAGACAGCAGATACGTGATTGATCAACTTTAATCAATAGTATTTTTTTTATCAAACAGGAATAAGTGAATAAAAATTAAATAATATTCAAACAAAATAAATTTCTTTCAATTAATTTGTTTCGAATTATATAAGCTATAAAGGGTATATCTATAATACAGTTGATCACAATAAACTGCAAATTTTAATAAGTTGGAGTCCTGTGATTTCTAAAGGAAAATTATTACTACTACTATTAAGATTATGTATAATTTGAATTTAAATAATAAATTTTAAAATAAAGTATTTTTGGTAGAATTGTCTATAAAAAAAAAAAAAAAAAAATCCACAAATAAACTTTTAAAAATCATCTAAAGATTGTAATGAATATTAGATTAAATCAAGTTGATAGTTTTTGTAAAATTTGTTTTGCTTCATTGGATGGCTCTGGATATCCTAATGGATTGGATTCAATCCATCGCCAAAGATCTTGACACATCTGATCTAGGTTATACTTTGGGTACCAACCTAATTCAACATTTGCCAGACTTGCATCTGCTGTTACAACACCGATGTCACCAGGACGCCTCTTTGTGATTTTATAAGGAATCTCTTTACCACATGCTCTTGACATGGCCTGAATTATTTCTAGAACAGAGTATCCAACACCTGTACCAAGATTATAAGCTACACAGCCAGGTTTTATTTTTAATTTTCGAAGTGCAGCCACATGGCCTGTCGCTAAGTCACAAACGTGAATGTAATCTCTTACACCTATTTATTATAAAATAGGGTTTTAAAATTTAATAATTTCAACATAGATAAAAGTGAAATAATTAAATGAAAAAAATATATGTACATTACCTGTACCGTCAACTGTGTCATAATCACCGCCAAAAATATTAACAAAAGGTAAACGACCTTGAACAACTTGACTTACATAGGGCATTAGATTATTTGGAATGCCACGAGGGTTTTCTCCAATAATACCAGATGGATGAGCACCTGTAGGATTGAAGTATCTATATATATAATAAAAATGACATATACGGTAAGAATAGTATCGATAAAAATATAAAATGATACAAATTTTTTTTACCTTAAAAGTATGGCATTCCATTTATTATTTGCAGCACACATATCTCGTATTGCCTCCTCTATAAATAACTTTGTCTTGCCATATGGATTTGTAACTGGGCCTAAGCTACATTTCTCATTTACAGGAATTGTATCTGGATGACCATATACAGTAGCACTACTAGAGAATACTATATTATAAACACCAAATCGTTCCATTATTCTAAACAAATTCAACGAACCAGTCACATTATTCCAGTAATAGTCGAGTGGAATTTTTGTGGACTCTCCAACAGCTTTAAGAGCAGCAAAATGTAAAACAGCCCAAATATTATATTTTTCGAATATTGGGATTAATGTCTTTTCATCCAAAATATTTGCATGATGAAATTTCAATGGTCGTCTTGCAAGCTTTTGAACGCGAATTAAGGATTCTAATATGGAACAAAAGAATAAATAATTTTGAGATTAATTTAATATTAAACCCATTAAGGAAAGTTACGAACCTTCACATGCATTCGACAAATTATCTACAACAACGACATTATAACCACATATTAAAAGTTCTAAAACGGTATGACTTCCAATGTAACCAGCACCACCAGTCACTAACACATAACCCTCGTGAGGGCCTGACTTTTTATTATCAAGGTTTTCCATTCGTGTTTCAGTTGGTTCAAATGTTGATATATTAATACTATTTTCTATTGTTTGTCGTCTATTTTGTTGGCGGTTTTGGAGTACTTGGCAATGGTGTTCATGTATAGAAAGTATGTGACTATTTGTTGTAACAGGAGTTACTGTTGCCTCGATAAGATGCATACCGACGAGAATTAAGATCGAGATTGTACTGTGCGGAAAAAGTGGTGAAAGGAAAGAAAAGCGAAATGATATGTTCAAACACAGGACAGGCAAGTAATATTGAGGGAGACCCGAATTCCCTTCTATAATTCTAGGTATTTATCTATACTCTTCCAAGAGAAAGAAAAAAAGCGAAGAAAAATGGTGGGCAAAAGCATCTTGCAGATTAAGCACAAATACTGCACAAATTTACGTTTTGGACACCAATTATTGGCTAAATAAAATATACGTTCGGACTCGAATATCAGGGGATTAACGTTAATTACATGTGTAACACTATTCCCCTTATTCAGTCAGGTAACCTAAAATCCTGAGTCATAAACCAATAAAACCAAAGGATTTATATTAATGATAACGCAAAATGTTTGCATAATATGAAATTTTAGTGTTAGAGCCCGGATCGGGCATGACGTATTACGTTCTATCGCAGGATGCCGGTTGTAAAATTACCCCGATGATCATAAAAAAAAAAATCATGATTATTATAATGCTAATTAACATCTCCGTATATATTATATTAATTTGATTAAAAGAGTTTTAATAACACACATATAGGTGACGTCAAGAAAAAACGTACGATCGAAGCCCGGTTTTCCCTTTGCGTCATCCGATATTGCGCATATATACTATATATTTAAAATTTTAATATATATAATGTATTAATTAATCAAATTTGGCTGTGATTAAACGATCTTTATTTTTTTGTGTGGACATTTTAATTTACCTGCTAAAATCGGAAAACAGTCCCTCATGTGCTCCAATGTTTCAATGTTGATATGGTCATTGTTTATATAACGTTATTGCCTTATTTTTAGGAAGATAAAAATTGGCTTTTATCTAAATTTGGGTAAGTAAATTCTAAGCATGTGGTTGTGCACTATGAATAGAACAATAGGCTGAGTATGTACGTACTAGTATTTGTATTATATGCTGACTTTGTAATATTATCATACGTAAAAAAAAACCATGATACAGTATCCCCGAAAATAAATACCCCTTCTTTATTAATAAGATCACCTGATTCATGAAGAGTACCCGGGATACTGTATGCAGTGGTCAATAGTATTATACTGCCTATTTTATTAATATAAAAAGCCCATTCAACTCTATACTAATCTCTTCATTTCGAACAATTCTGGTATTTATAAAAAAAAACTATTTTATAAGTACATTTAAATATTCGTATTTGAATTTTTTTTTTATGACCCCTTTTTTATTTTCATTAGTTCTAAATAATACTAATGTGTATATATACGTATACAAGTATAGAATTCGATAAATATTAGCTATATTAACTTTAGTATAAAAACTTAATTTAAGAGCTTTACTAAGTCTCACCAGTGGTGTTCAACACCATAGTTGCTATATATCAAAAACGTACTAGCTAACATATGTCAGGGGTACTAAAAAAAATGTTCATCTCAAAAAAGCTAACTCTAAACCTATATCTTTAGTCAAAATACACGGATATGTCACAGGTCGAACAAATGAATAATGGGTGAATAATAGATAAATAACAGAAAAAAAATCTGTCATTATTTTACTCTATATCCGCATAGTAATATATTAACAAAATAATAGAACAGTTCTATTATTTTACTTTTAGTTTTTGTAATTAAAAGTAAAATAATAGAATTGTTCTATTATTTTGCTAATATATTATTATTTATTATGTTATTCATGTTGATAAACCTTTTATTATTTTACTGTTATTCTGCTGTTATGTTACTGTTATGTTGTCATTATTTGGTGGATATAAGGTAGAATAATGATAGATTTTTTTCTGTCATTTACTTATTATTCATTTTTTATTTATTTGTTTAACTTGTATGTGGTGTTGAATATATTAGTATGATTTAATTTAATATTATATATATTCACTAGATATAAAAAAATTATTATTATTTTAATTTTTAGTTTTTTTTGTATAAATTTTATAATTATTATTTTTGCAGATATCTAATTTCATTTTAATTATATCTTATTTTATCACTTCTAATACATATATTAAAACTAAAAAATATTTTTTTTTATATATAAAAATTTTTAAATTTTATTAATTTATTTATAATTTTTTTATATTATATATAGTAGATTTTAAGTTATTTTTTACTAAGGTATTGTTATTGCCACCTCTTATTTTTGCTAATGTCACTTTTTATATAGTTTAATTCTAATTAAAAATTAGGATTAGAAATATTAGAGACCAATCAGATTAAGTAAAGAAGTAGTATTAGCAAAAATAAGAGGTAGCAATATATAACAATTCTCTTTTAATATATATTTTATTATAATTTTATAAATATTTTATTAATATATAATTTTATATAAGTTTTTATTAACTTTAATATATTGTTATATTTATAATTAAAAATATTACTAATTATTATTTATAGTAATTATTATCTATAATGCTATATTTTATAAAATATATTAAAAAGCAGAAATTAGATAAATTAAATAAAAATGTTCAAAATTTTTGAAAATTTTATATAATCTAAATTTAGACTAATCTTTACTTTTATATTTAACTCTAACAATAATAACAATAAGAATAATGATACTTATTATAAATTAATTATAGTATCTTTTTTATAATTAATATATAATTAAATTTTTTTTTAGTATTAAAGTGAATACTTATGATCTAAAATTTTATTAATAGTATGTTTTAGTTAATAGCTATTTATATAACAATTACAGAACAATTATAAAAAAAGTGTATAACTAGTTACTTATATATCTTTAATTATTGTTTAATTTAAATAGATTATTTTTTTATATCTATTATCTATTTATTCTACAAACTGTTTTAGTTAATATTAATGCAAATATATCATAATAATGAAGTTTTTAAAGCAGTTTACTTATTGAGAAATTTTCAATTTTATACTAAATCTACTAAAGTTTTTTGTATTCTATACTTATAGATAATTTAATATTACTTTAATCTAAATTAGTATTTGCTACTATATTTTTATAAAGTTAATTCAAATTTTAATACATATTTTTTTAATATTTTTTTATTATTCTTTATTAATTACTATTTAGAACTGATAAAACTTTTCAAACTAGTAATTCAAATAATCTGATATTATATAAGAGTATGTTAATAGAAACTAAGCAAATTATTTTTAGTACATTTTTTTAAAATTTTAAATTAAAATATCTCAACAATTATTTAACCAAAATTGATAAAAATTTTTTTATTTTAATTTTATATAGTTATAAAATTAAAAGAAAAAAAATTTCATCAAAATTGGTTTAATAGTTGTTAAGATATTTTAATTTAAAATTTTAAAAAAATGTACTAAAAATAATTTGATTAGTTTCTATTAATACATCTCCATATACTTATATATTTTTTTTCTTTAGCAATTTTAGCAACCTAATTAGTATATATAATTCTTTTATATATTTATTATTTGATTTATTTGCTTATTCTTTTAAGAGTAGTTTTTAAGCTTTTATCAGTTTAACAATTCTGTTAAAGGATATGATGACTTAGTAAAATAAATAAGTTGTCATATCTCCAAATGGTAGGTTGTGAGTTCAAAACCTACTGCCAGTGAAATTTGGATAATTACCTATATAATATATAGACAGTATTACAATAATAGCATTCTGTCGATCAGTTATAATAGGATATCTGTAACTATAATCATACCAGTATAACTGGCAGGTCTGGAGCATTTGTGTAATCTGTTATACAGAGAAATGCAAATCAGTATTGGGTAGTACAAATCTAAAATAAGTTCTTGGGTCATGTAAATTCATAAAACTGAGAAGCTGAAGCTTACTTGAAAATTCTGAACAGAGAGATAACATAGATCTTTGACAGTACTACTATAAAAGCTAGATCTAGGAAATGAATACCAATGTAAAAGAATCAAGTAGGCAAGAACCTTGAATAAGGAATACTACCAACCAGGCTGTCAGATTTTGGATCAGAGAAAAAAGATATTGAGTCAGCCTCAATATATTAAGGACAGGTTATAGTCCTTCTGGACTATCTGGATTGGAAGTCTGGATTTAAAGCAGGAATATACTAAAAGTACTAGAAATATGCTGTGAAGTTAGTACTAGGCTTTGGATGAACTTTGTAAGGATAGCCTATATTAGTGTTCTAAAAGTAAGTAGATAGTTAACAATAAAGGGCCTCCTGTGCTTTACTGGTAGGTGACATACTCTGAATATGTAACAGCCTAGAAATTATACAAAAAAGATAGGTATTATACTGCTCAGACAGTATACTAATTAGGTATATATAAGGTAAGTTGGGATTCCAATATGACAAAGTGGATGATTAAAGAGTTTAAATGAATAATCTCCTAGTAGATTATAAGTATATTATCTGATATAGAATCTTAGGGCAGACTACTTAAATAGGCAATCAAAAGTTGCATGTGTAACTAGCTGTACTCTCATCTCTGTAAAAATAATTTTAATAGTTAACTCAATATAAGTTAATAAAGTATCACTACAAATATGGCCTTTAACAAAAAATAAAAAAATAAAAAAAACAATTCAATACAAATAACATCGAAATACACAAGCAAACAGTATTTAGAGCACTAAAGAAAAAGATAGAAGATCATAAGAATACAAT
>CAJVQA010004290.1:0-17875 GCA_910591915.1 Cetraspora pellucida | reverse complement strand
CAATTGTACTCTCTCTTGTAGTAGTTCATTAAATCACAATACTGATAAGTGATTAATAAAAGTCAAAAGACCAAAGAAGTCATCTTAATACCAAAAAAAAAAAAAAAACTTACTTAGTTAAGTTAAAAAAAAATTTTAGCTTAAAGTTTATAATAAATTCATATGTTTTTACTATAATTTTATTATAGACAATATTTTGAGCCTTTATAAGAAAAGATGTCCTATATTTGCTTAAGGCTGTAAAACCTTTTATTAAAAGATGTAAGTGTAAAAAAACTTTTGTTTAATATTATATTATAACTATTAATTTTATTTTATTTTATTTTTTTTTTCTTTGATGATCTTGTTAAAACCTTATATGTTTGTATATATTTTCTAAATAATATTCTTAATATTTAAGTTCAATAGACTTTAACCTTTCTTGATCCATACTTTTAAACTTTTCAAAAATGATCTGTTTATTAACTTCTGAAGGTTTCATTAATTTTATCAAGAACTAACTATATACTATAAGTTTATATAGTATTTATAAGTGTTAAACTTTTGATTTTACATTACATTTTATAACTTCAGTTATTCTAAATCAGATTTTAACTCATGTTCTTTACCATATAACTTTTTAACTACAGATTACTTGCTATTTCTAAAAATAAGTCTGTTCTTGAATGTCCTAGATTCCTGATCCCACAGTGTTACAGTTTTCTATTTTTAAAAATACATCTCTACAATTACTATCATTAGGATTTGAACTGGCAAATTACAATTTGTGACCTTGGAGCATAACTGCTATGCTATCAACCCTAGAGGCCTTGATTTTATTTTGAAAATCAATTTTTGTATAAATTTAATATAGTTTCTTGTAATTACTTTTTATATTTACAACATATATGTTTTATATAAATTTTTTTAATTAACTAAAAATTTTGTATAATGAATAACTTTATTTAATATTTAACAAAAACTAATAAATTTTATTTATAAATCATGATTAAACATATTTCAAATAGGCAGTATGCTAAAATCATTATAAGAAACAAGAGAAATTTTGAAATCACAATGAATAGTTTTTTAAAAAAATTACAATTTTAATATTGAAGGGAGAGATATTAAATTTTTTTCTAAATATGACGTAATATATTTATACCATACAGTAATTATGTAATTTAATTATTATTAGAAAGATTCAAACGCAACATTATCTAAACAAAAATAATGTTTCCGATAAAAAAAACAAGAAATGTAGTAAAAATCACCCCCAAAAAACAGTTAGTAGAAATATGTTCAGCATGAGATACTTTAGAAGTAGAAGTTGGTGGTAAAGGAGCTTTAACAACAGAAGGTGGAGGGATTGATTTGGGAGGTGGACTTTGAACAGTTGATTTCGGAGTAGGTATTGAATTAACACTATTAATACTCTGTTTAGGAGTACCATTAATTTGGGTCGTAGGACTTTTAATTGGACCAGTCATTGGTCCAGACGTAGGAACTACACCAATTGGAGAAGGCGCTACACCTTGTTTGTTCATGCTTTTAGAACTATCAGAACTTTTAGATGAACTATCCGGGCTTTTATATGAACTATCCGAGTTCTTAGGATTGTCAACAGAAGGTTCACTTTCAGGTTGGTCCAAAGGCGTAGATGGACTCATACCTTTATTCTCTTTATTCGTTACTACTATATCTTCTAATTGATCAATTAAGTCTTCAGTAAGAGGAATCTTAATGGCAGGAGACGAACCTTGGGCAACTGCAGTGGCAGCGGAAATGAAGATAATGACAAAATAAAGAAAGAAGAGAAATTTATTTTGAACCATGACTTTGCTTTTATTAGTCAAGAATTACAAGGTAAAAATATCGCTTTGAGTGTTTATGTGACTACGCGTGAAGAAGAAACGTACATTACTTTACCATTCATCTCGGATAATAACAAAACTGGGGGAATATTTATAGACATTTCATACATTATCACATTTTCTTTAAAATAATAGAAATTATTTTATGCCAAATTTAACATAATTGCATTTATATACTTGAGTTACATTTAGGAAAAACGAATTAGAGAAGGAAATTGTTTAATGATAATTAAAAGAACACATTTGATATACGCAGGTTTATATTAATAATTGCTTCGCTTTAAGGGGGACCACAATTATTTTTGTTAATTGTTGGATAAACATGAATCACGTTCGAATATTAATAATTTTGATGTAATTTTTAATGAAAATTAGAAAATTTGCCACTAAATCAATTAACAACTTAAAGAGACTGTATTAAAATATATGATAATGCATGTTAAAAATTTTATCATAAATAGAGCACATCTTAGAATATTTTAGTTGAATAGCCTTTAAAACTTTTTTTTTTTCTTTTAAAAAAGAATATATACACATGTAATATTATATTTGATAGCTTATGATAATGTAAAGTGTGTATGCGCATGAATTTGTTTTTTTAACATAAATTGTAATATATCGGCGTCTTTTATAAGTTTTTTTTTTTTTTTTTTGTTGGGTATTTTTAGATAATTGGCTTTTTAATAATGCCCTTACAGATCATCTTACGGAACATTACTTTGCAAGAAACTTAACAATATTTGGATATCGATATGAACTAGTGTTGTAGAACAGTTTCTACCGTTAAGAGTATTCGGGAAAATTTCCTTAAATTCAAAAATCGATGTTTAAGAATTTCGCACATCTAGGGATAGATTGATAGATTGGCCTGCGTTTTGTTATATAATTCTGGTCAAAATTTATTATTATTTTTTTGGGTACGCACCATTTTTCCATATTCACACAGTGTTGTGTATTTTGGATCATAACCAACTTTATATGACACTAAGATAGTCATGATGAAATATTACATAAGGTCATAAACTATAATTAGACAATAGGTCACCGACACTATATTCACATGGTACAGAAAAACAAGAAACTTTGAACGAGAATTGATCATTATAATAATATCAAAGTTAAATCAAAAATTTTCAAATGCTCACAACGGTAGAAACTGACTTAAATATTGTACACTCAGTCTAAACACTAATGACATCAAGGAGCTGAAAATTTTGTGAATACGACTGATCAAATATTAGTGCCAGAATTTCTAATTAAAAATAGAAATTGGTGATGATGAAATTTAATCTATTATGAAAATTTAAAAAGTTTTGGGACCTTTTGTGTGGGCTTTTTTTTTAGGATTGGGTTAGTAATTGGGGTTAGCATTATTATTAAAGTGTATATAAGAATTTTAGTAGGTATTATAGATATAGATTTAGATAGGAACCCTAAATTTCAGCATCAACGCATAAGCTGCCACATAGAACATTTTTAAAATCAGAACATAGTTTGTTGGTTCTTGTCGAAAATTATGATATACTGTATAATAAATATGATTTTTTTTTTTTTTAAAAAAAAAAAATTAAGGATAAAAATTTGATGTCTTTAGAAGATTGCACGCATCACGTTTTGTAGCGTTATAGTGTTTTAGATAAACATGTCTATACCTTGAAAAAAAATATAAACTTATAAGTTGATTAAGGGTTAAATGAATTAAATCAAGGTTTCAGATTAAAGGTTAAATGAATTAAATCAAGGTTTTATATTAAATTTTGTTATTTTTATGAAACATGTTTCATTGACAGCACATACTAGAGTTGCTGGTGAAACTAAATTAAACTGGTGACTATCTAAAACCTGATTGGCTATTTTACTAAAATAACCAATCAGATTTTAGATAGTCACCAGTTTCACCAGCAACTCTAACACATACTAAATGAATTTTTTCACTTTTGCCTTAATGAATGTTAACAAAAAAAACTTATCATGTTAACAACATTTACCTCACTATTTACAATTTTGCAATTAACTCTCAACATTTATTTTTTATAACTAATGTAGATTGTCATTATTAATTTCTAGTATGACATTATATTTTCTTGGGTGTTATTAAAAGGAATGCTTATTTCAGGATACCACACTGCTTTGAAACAAAATGGCTGATTCACGAAAATGAAAATTTATAACAGTATAAAATTTGATCCGTTATACAATCATATGATTTTATTTATGCAACCTAAAGCCCAATTGAATTTTTGGACAAGTTGTACTCGGGGACAATTTTAAACTAAAAATTGAATAGTAATATATATTATGTTTCTGGTGATGGCTACATCTTTAGTTAGGATACATCCTGATTTAGGTGATTATCCGTATTAATAATATTCAGACATTTGTCAAAATAATTGACGTTCAGAATCTGCAGTGTTTATCCGTTTTTTTTCTGCACATATTTATTATGCAGCTGATTCGATGATGTGCACTTAATGATAAGACAATTATCGATACGTATTATTTTGGCCAACAATAAGCTGCGCCTCCGTTTCTGAGAATTCCGTAATTGCAAAATTCCGGACGCTCTAGAACATATGAAACTTACCTTCTGCATAATAGAGAAATTTAATATTACTATAACGAAACACTAACATGACTTTAACCTTGCTGTGGATTTTTCAAGGCAAGCCTTTTTGGACTGTTTACAACGCCACCGCTATAACCCGCATTTTCCAGCCACATTAATTTCTGCACCATATTGAAGTCATTCCGGACTCGCGTCTTTGCAGATTGCAATCTTGAATTTTTACAGTATATTCTAATCCATTCCAAATTATATAATTAGTCTAATAGAATATTTAAAGGCGATACGAAAATAACACTCAAATCTAATAACTAATAATAATATTCAAATAATGATATTATAAACGCCAACGCAAAAAAACTTCCTTAAATATATATCCAATTATTTAAAGTCAAAATTTAAAAAGTAATCCATTTTTTTCGTTTATCCATCGTCTCTTACCTTCTATTTACCCTCAGGTCAGGATCAGCACGTAACAATGATCTGGTTAAAACCACTACGTAGTCTTAGCCACAATAATTAAACAATCGCATAGCCTTGGCCGAATTATTCTTTTCCACTAAATAAAGAATAACCTGATATGTACATATTAACTGAGTATAGCATAAATCTACGAATACGTTTATGGCTGTGTGTAGAATCTCTCCCTTTTCTGGGAAAACAATTTCAATCACAAAATTCGATCAAGGCTAAGTAATGAAAAAATGATTAAACAATGGGATCATCAAAACTGGGTTAAATTAAAATTCGAAATATTCGAAATACATCCGAGATCTAATTGAAAATTGATGAAACTATTGGTAGTAATTCTTTGAATACGTTTCAAGAGATAATTAATGATATATTTCACCGCCACAATAAAATTTGTGGGCCAACATACGTACGATAATTCAACAGCATAAAGTGGCTCGAATTTGATGCGGCTAGATTGCTTTTTGCATCAGTTTCACATTATAATTGATCATAATTAACTATATCCCAATTGTTTGATTTATGCATGTGATAAATGAAACGCCCAAGATGGCATAAGCTGATTATTATCGCTAATATGATTATGATTGGATCGGATCACACAAAGATGTTGCCTTAATCATTCGCTATTTTTAGTCAAGGTCTTTTTTTTCAGCCATTTTCTCTGACGACAAAATAGTCGACGTATACATTTTTTTGTAATGCCTAAAAAAAATCAAATGAAAATTAAAATACTAACATGTCATAGTAAAAATTTATTTTGAGTTATTAACATGCCTTTTTTTGTGTCAAAACCCGTCAATCGACACCGTTTTAAGTATCACATCACATAAAACCGGCAATACAATAAATTAAAACTGTCATAAAAAAAAAAATTCAATTTTTCTTTTGAGATTGCTGTCTTCACGAGAAAAAAATTATTAACGTTCAAAAAACGGTGGAAAAATTAGTTAATAATAGGGATGATAATTTTACATCATATCACTCGTGATTAATGAAAGCAATTAATTGTATTACATACATACGCACAGTTGTGCGTCGTACGTGCGTAAATAAAACTTTATGTGCCATATTCCTAAACAGGAGTTAATGACATCTAAAATTTATATATTAGCGATTCTTTTTTAACTTAAAGCTTTTAAGCCGTTTTTAAAATTCTCATTTTCTAAATTTTATTACAAGTCTTTCGCAATAAAATAAAATAATTTATTACGATAGTCAATTCTTATCGCGCCATTAAAAGGTATGTGATAAAGTTTATTAAAAGACAAAAGGTCATATTAATGTCAAAGTTGATTGAATTCTATTTGATTTTAAGAATTAGACTTTACCAATGTCGACGATCCCAGTCGCAAAAAGGCCTCAAGAGAAGCCTACTAAAGGCAGGCCTGTCCAAGTAATGGCAAACTTTCTACCTATCACAAAGGTAAGGCATACATGTAAAAACTGTTTTCCTTTTCTTTATGAAAGACTAAATACTTACTGATTCACGTAATAGTTCCAATACCCACAAGTTCAAGCATATTCTTTAGAAGTTACTAATCAGATGAGACAACAAGCAAATAAAAAAGAATCAGAAGCTGTCTTTCTTCAAATGTGCAAAGAAAAAAAATTTGGTGAAAGAGCTTCACCTGCTTATGATGGAAATCTAGTATATTCTGCTACTGATCTTTGTAATGGTTCTAAGACTCGCCGATTTGATGTATAATATTATTTTTGTTGGATTTTTTTAATTCTTGATTTATATTATATTTTATAAAACTCTCCTTTTTATCGGAATTATTCTCTAGGTCCAAGTTCCATCTCAAGATGACGTTGGTCGACCAAAACGTTTTACCGCCATTCTTAAATATTCTCGTCCTTTCGATCTTAGAGAAATGAGGGAATATATTAAAGAAAATAGTGATCAACCTTGGGATGGAACAATTCAAAACATCTTAATTGTTCTTAACGCGTTCCTCAATTCCAAGGTTCGCACTCAACATTTAACTCTAGGTAGGAAAGCAATATTTCCAAAACCAGAGGAAAAGAATCGACGTTTCTTACATGGAGGTGTTGAACTTATGATGGGGTACTGGCAAAGTATTCGTCCTGGATGGAGTATGTTGAAAATTTTACTTATTATATATTGATTTCTATATTTATTTCTATATTTTTATATACTTTTTAACATTTCTAAATAATTCTTTATTATTCTGTTCATTAAATAGACCAATTACTTATAAATGTTGATACATGTGCTGCTACCTATTATCCAAATGGTCTGATGATCGATATTATTCCTAAGGTTCTGCCCAAGGTTCAGAATCAAGGAAATTTTAGAGAAAGAACAAAAGATGATCTGCGACGTGGTCTTTCCCCTGATGATATTGAAATTCTATCAAAATTTTTCAGAGATGTTAATATAACAACTACCAATCGAGGTAGTAATGGCTTGAAGCAAAAACATAAAGTCATATCTATTACATACAAATCTGCTGATGAAATTACCCTAGGCAGAAATAGAATTACTGTTACTCAACAATATAAGAATGATAATATTAATTTACAGTTCCCAATGCTTCCATGTGTTCGTACAAAAAAACCTAAAGTCGGTGATATATATTTACCCTTGGAAATTTGCGTTGTAATTTCTGGTTAGTTTTTTTGCTTTCTTTCAATTCTACATATAATAATCAATTATATATAATATATATAATAATCAATTCTATATAATATATATTATAACAATTCTATATAATATATATAATAATCAATTCTATATTATATATATAATAATCAATTCTATATAATATATATAATAATCATTTTTATTTAATTCATTTTATTAGGTCAAAAATATAGCACCGAATCTCTCACTCATGCACAATTACATGACATGGTCGAGCAAACTGCTGCTCCACCGCGAAAAAGATTTGACAAAATTTCTCATGCAAATAGTCATATTTACCAACATTCGATTGATAAAGCCTTACAGTCTATTGGAATGGAGGTTGGATCACAATTCGTTAAATTACAATGTAAGTTGTTATGGTGATCGTATATTAATTAAATCTTATTTATGTTAATTTATTTTCATATTTACTAGCTCGTGTAATTCCTGCACCAAAGTTAATTTCACACGAAAACTCGGAAATTACTCCTCAATTAGGTTCTTGGGAATCTAAAAGATTTATCAAGGTACATTTAACCCTTTTTTTGTTTTCTTGTTTTTTTTTTAGTTAGTAACGACAACTGTAAAATTATAAAAAAAATTGGGTTATATTAGGGTGCAGAGTTATATAATTGGTCTGTTGTTGTATTCGAAAATCCAAGAATTTTGCCCGAGTCTCGTGTCCAAAATGCAATGAAACGATTAGTGGAGGCCTTATCTATAAAAGGCCTGGAAAGTATTTATGGATTGATCATCATATTTATATTCCCATATATTTTCATTTGAAATTAATATTATTTATTTTTTTACTTATAGAATGTACAAAACAAAACACCCACAATCAACTATGGTAACTCCCAAGGCGATTATAAAAAAGTAAATATATAGTTTTAATTGCTAAATTATTATTGGATTTATTAATTAAATTACTATAAATAATTATTACTTGAATTACTATAATTACTATTTGATTTATTAACTGACTTTTATTTTTATTTTTATTGTTTTTTATTCACAAAAGTCGCTAACGATTGCTGCACAAAATGCAATATCTTCTGCCCCATCTAAGCCACCTCAATTAATTATATGTATCATTCAAAAGAAAATAAATGGTGCTTCTGGAATACATCCACAAATTAAAAAAATTTGTGGTGTTGATTTGGGTGTCATATCACAATGTATTATTTCTGAAAGTATGACAGGAAAAAATCCTTCAAAATGGGTGCAAATTTGTGGAAATGTAGCTCTTAAAATTAATGGAAAATTAGGTGGAAAGAATCACTCATTAGCAGATAATGAACTCAATTTCAAGGCAGATAAAAGAGTAAAGAAAAAAAAATCATAAATTTATATGATGTGCATACGTATATGTGGTTGCATAATCTATTTTTATTTTATATTTTTATTTCTAGTATATGGTATTTGGTGCTGATGTTTTCCATCCTGGTAGAGAGGATAAGAAAGGTCGTCCATCTGTGGCCGCTGTTTGTGCATCAATGGATCAGACAATAACTACATATGTTTCTCGTTATCGTATGAATAAAACCTTGAAAAATGAAATAATAGAGACAATTGATGATATGGCCATAGAATTACTTGAGGAATTCAAAAAAAGAAATGGTGGTCTTCCTGATCAAATTGTATTCTATCGTGATGGTGTTGCAGAAGGACAGTTCGAAAAGGTCATGAATGAAGAGGTTGAGTTGTTAAAGCGTGCGTTCCAAAAGATTTATTCACCAAGTCCACCTCCAAAGCTCACATTTATTATCGTGCAAAAACGTCATCATGCTCGGTAAACTATTTATATATTAATTATGTTGTATCGGATTTTATCTTATCGTTACTCATGATATTTCTTATAGCTTTATGCCAGTAGATCCTAAAGATGCTGATCCTAATGGAAATGGAAATTGTCTCCCAGGAACTGTAATTGATTCCGGCATTGTGGTGCCTCAATACTTTAGTTTTTGTAAGCATATAATTTACATTAAGATTTTACTAGAATCAAATTTAGTAACTCTTAAATTCACATTCTATAGATTTACAATCTCATGCTAGCCCGCGTGGAACTGCTAGGTCAACTTATTATCATGTGATACTAAATGAAGGAAACTTCTCTTCTGATGAGATGTATGAATTGACTTATAAATTATGCTTTTTATCCGTTAGGTAATTTCATGTTCATATTTTCTCATGTTACATTTTCAAATATTGTTGGGACATAAATTAATTAAATTATTTTATAAATCTACATTTTTTTTTTAGATGCAACCTATCAATTTCTCACGTCACTCCAGTGCATTATGCTCACCATATTGCAAATCAAGCAAAACACTTTGTCACATTTGATGAAATTATAGAAGATACATTTGGTGGTCGTGGTGGTAGAGGTGGTAGAGGCGGTAGGGGCAGAGGCCGCGGTGGTCGTGGTGGTCGCGGTGGTCGCGGGGGCCGTGGGGGCCGTGGTGGAGGAAATGTTAGTCTCGAACCAAGTGAACGACCAAAAGTTTTAAACGGAGATTGGCAACGCGTAAAAGCTTGTATTGAAAATACAATGTTTTTTGTATAACAGACTTTTAAAATTGCACATTTACACAAGAACTTTACCATATGATTGATAGGAACTAACATGGCTAAAAAAAACTAAGTAAATAATGCAGTTGATTAATACATTGGTGGGATTCTATTGTGTTTTAGGTTTTGTGAAAGGATAGGTGACTTATGTATTAGTTTGATATAAGTGAACCTTTTTTTTTTTTTTATCTTATAATTCAGACTTTTTTATGATTTATATGATTTTAATTAATGAACCTCCCGAAATACATAAAATGCGTAATCTTATAATCGAGGCTTTTTAGAAATAAATTGCTTTCATATCAATACTATTTCGAATATTTATTCAATCAATAAGAGTCGTAAATTCCATTTTGGACCTGCTAATTCTCTATTACCAACTGCAAATTTTAGAGTATGTTATTCTGCTTTTCAGAACTTCGTTCGAAACTCGAACCAGTTTCTCACTCACGTGATTTTACTTAATATTGTATTATAAGAATAATACGTATATATTATATAATTAAACATAACGATATATATATATGTTATAAATTAAAATAATAAATAAGCTTATCGTTATACGTAGTATCTTTATACAGAATTTTATACGTACGTACTACGTATTTATATGTATACAGCAAAAGCGTCAAATTTTAAGATTATATATAATCAAATTTATTGGCTAATTTTTGCAAAATGAATTCTGATTGGTGAAAAATATATCTAATCAATTTTTTTTATATATTGAACGCCAAATGGTTGAGTACATATAATCTTTCTATATAGGTGTAACTGTAGCTTGACTCGGTACCTTTAAATGTACCTTCAGATATTGGATTGCCTTCATAAGTTAGTCTGTATACGTATTCTTTTTTACTAGTTCAAGCTGATGTTTATTTATTTAATACAGTCAAACCTCTCTATAATCACACCCCCCGGGATAAAGATTTATGTGCTTATAAAAATATTTTTACTAAGATGTGCTTTTAAAAAGGTTTTTTTAATATGTTTATATATAATTGGTTTCTAAATAAATGTGCTTATAAAGAGGTTTTTTATTTGATGTGCTTATAATAAGTGTGACTATAGAGAGGTCTGACTGTATTAATTTATTTTTTATGTTGGCACTTTTAAGGGTTTTGCTTCTTTTGTATTCTTTTTTTTGATTACTTTTTTTGTATTTTATTATATATAATATTTTATTATTTGAGTGACGAAAAGGAAAAACCTGTAAATCATTTCAATCATGATTTAAAGGTTTTCCCTTTTCGTTACTCATTTATTCATCTTATTATTCTAATTTTTTTTATATTCTAAATACTGTTTAAGTTTTGAAACATTTGTTAAAATTTTGGACTTTAATTTTTTTTTAATTATTAATTTAATTCTAATCTGTAAATTTTTTAATCTTTTTTAATTGCTTTTTTAAAAAGAAAAACTTTTTTTTAAATATTAAGGTGAAAACATGTGACTTAGAAGTTTATTAATAGTATTTGGCTTGTAATTGTTATGTACAACAATTACAGAAGTAATCATAGAAAGAGTGTACAACTAACCATTTGTACAACTTAATCATTGTAATTTAAGTAGTTTGTTTAAAGGTTTTACACTAGTTGTTATATTTAAAATCCATCTGTAGGTTCTTTATTTAAATATTCTAGTTCTTATATTTCTCTTTATTCTATTAATTGCATCTTAGTGCAAATATGTCATAGTCATTAAGTTATATTTAATTTTGTATTAAACTTATTGGAGTTTTCTGTATCTTATATTTATAACTGATCTAGTATCATTTTGGCTTAAATCAATACTTGCAGTCAGAGTTAATCATTAAACTGTTATATTCTTATAAAGTTTATTCAAACTTTAATATTTTATTTTTTTGATATCTTTTTTATTATCTTCTACTAATTGTTACTTAAAATTAACAGAACTTCTTACTTATATATTCTTTTTTTTCTAACAATTTTGGTAGTTTGATTAATTATGTATTTTTTTATACATCTTGATATTTAATTTATTTGTCTATTTTCTTGAAGTGTTTTATGAGTTTCTATCAATTTAATAATATTGTTGAAAGTTTGTATTACTTCTTTATTTAGGATTTTTAAGTAGATTTTTGATTCTTAAGTTTTTTAGTTTTTTATATCTGGTAGTCATATTATGTATTTATACTAAAGTTTTATACAATATCAGTTTTTCACATTGCTTTATATATATAATATTATACTTTATATATATGTTTTAAATTTTTAATATCAAATAAAATCTGATATACTTAAAATTATAGATGTTTAATTCTAACTGATTAATAAAAGACAGTTACTATCTATTAAATTGTATATTTTAAAATACAATTTGTATACTAAAATTGGTAAGACAAATTTGTCTTTTTTTTAAACTTTTTTTATATAAAAATATCATTTAAATTAATTACAATAGTTTTTAAAAACTATGCAAAAGATCAGATTAATGACAGTCAAACCCAACATACAGGACAGGCTATGATATTCTGCACAGCTGTGTAAGTCAAGCATATGATAAGTGAATCTACAGAAGAACTCTTCACTTTCTTGAATCTTATTTCATTATCTTATATCAAGAAAGAACTACAAGACTTATCTTACAATACACTATATAATCCAAACTTATGCTATAACTTGTAGTTAGCAGGGTTGAACCTATCTCTACTTTCACATCTTCAAATACTTAGCTTCTTTTTAAAACACATCCATTATTACAACTATATACAATTAAACAATTTCAACTATATATTTACAATATCAATCAAAATTGATTATAGTAAATGCTATATATATTTATCACACAAATCTCAACCTTTATCTGAATATTTTTTTCTATAACTATCAGGCTATATTTATTACTTATCCTTACTCATCCTTTCTAAATTTTTTCTAATAAACAACAACATACCAATACAAATTTAATTATAAAGGAAAATAATATAAACCACTTTTATTTTTAATTAGTAGGAGTTATTTTAGAAGGTTATGATGAAATTACCATAGCTAAACACTACTATGACAACATCCAATTTAATATCTGCTATAACAAATTTCTATTCTACAATCATTTATTACTGCTTTTTTATCCACAAACTATTATTTCTTTCTTATACTAATAATAAAAACATTTCTTAAAGTAGTCATTATTCATGACATTATGGCTATAACATAAAGGTTGTACTACCCTGAAGTCAAGTTGCCATTATGCCATATATAGTAATAGGGTAGTATGCTATAAGTATAGTAATAGGAATGCATGACATAATAGATGTTATATGCTATAACAGATGCTATATGCCATGATAGATGTCATGTGCTATGTGCTATGTGCTGTGATAAGTGTCTTGTACTATGATTTACTTATATTGTATACTATATGCTGTAACTTATAATGCATATCATGATTTATGTTGCTCAACTAATCTATCTTGCAAGTATACACATATATGTTACATACCTAACCCAAAGAGTGATAATACATATTATAATTTTTTAACTAATTCATTATGTTACTAAAATAAATAATAATATAGTTGATTTTTATGTATAATTTCTTTATAGTGAAATATAATGATAATGACAAAAAAAGCTTTTTAATTTTAAAATCAAGTAGTTTTTAATAAGTTTACATTTTTTAGAAATTATTATCTAAGGCTAGAACAAGTTTTTTAATTGTTTCTGAGCTGGTTAGCATAGGACTTTGTTAGTAGTATATATTATACTATATCAATATAATAAATTTGTAATTTATTTACTTAAAAGTGTATTGCACATATATTCAAATAATAAATTATTTAAATATAGTATTTAAACAAAATGCTATATGTTTTTTTTTAATTTAATATCTTAGTATTCTGTCTTTTTATCCCTTGTATATATATGTATATATGTTTGTCTATTAAATAAAATCTATTAATTCATCTTTAATACTGAAATTGTTTAATATAATTATCAATGTTATTCTTGTGTTATTTCCAAAAATCTTGCAATTTATAGCATACTGCAAAATGATTGTATTGTATCAAATTTTTAAAAGAAGAATAGGAATAGGCTCATTGATTTTTTTAATTTGATTTATATTAGACATATCTTGCAAATTTAAGCTAAAGTTCTTTAATACAATTATCAATACTTTTATTGTTACTTGTTTATCTTTGTGTAATTCTTTGAGAATCATGCAGCTAATGCTATTAATCTCTGCAATAAAACTCTAACACCTATAATCAATATGATTTTTATTGATTTAATATGGATTATAACAGATATAGTTTTGTATATTCTACCTTACTGTTTGCAAATTATTAAAGTTTATTGTGAACATTAGAAGCAAAATCGAATAGTCTAGTAATATAATTTATAAATTAAATAAATTCAAATAAAATAAAAATACTTATAAATAATGTTTATAAATTATTATATATATTAAAATATTCCTATACTAAATATGTGTTAAATAATTTTTTTAAGTACTTTAAAAAATTTGCACTATTAGCAATATTGGCAAAATTTGCTTGTAAACTATCAGTACCTAAAATTGAAAAGGCTGAATGTTAGTTACATAATGTTAATAGTTCAAGAATCTAATAACAAATAAGAACTATACATCTATTTGATATGCTTGTAAGGTTACCTTATATAAATTTGTATTATTCTCTAGAATGAATAACTTATGTATCTGTATTTATAAGCTTTATTAGCATTCAATTTCATACTAATATCTCTAGACTTATCATTAAAAATTACAGTAAAAATTCATAAAAATTAATATATATTAAAAGTATTTTACTGTATTAAAATTATAAATATATCATAATAGTAAAATTAAGTAATCTTACCATATTTTTAATACAAAATTAGATTTTTAATAAATAATGATAAGTAATTAATTGCAAATTTAATAATTTTCTAGAAGTAAGATTTATTAAATCTCAAATGTTTATTTGATATTTATTATTAAATTGAGCATATAGTATGAACTACTTTGCCTGCTTTTCATATTTTAAAAAATTATTTAATAAGTCACAAGAACTATAATTCAAATCCAAATCCTTATATAAGACAGCTTGAGCCATTTCTACTACAGAAGATTCTAAACTTTTTTCTATTTCTAAGTCAATAATTTTCTCAATTAATAAAGTTAAAGAATTATTAGATGTTATATTATCTGACAAAATCTCATTGTTAGCCCTTATTTGATCCTTATCATAGCTCATAATATTACTAACTAAAGATAAATTATATGCATTTCAAAGATCTAACTCTGTCAATTCTTTATTAGAAAAGTTTAGCTCATAATAAATATTTGTCATATAATATGATCTAATTTTAGATATTTCTTCTAGTCTATTTATGTTCAGATTAGTTCAACAATTATCTAAAATCCACTTTAATGATAAAAAATTTCTTTTGCAATTAGCTTATATAGGATTAATTGAAAAAATTCTATAGACTAGCTTAGCTAAATGTCAAGGTTGATTTTTAAAAGACCCTTATCAAATTTTTGGAGTATCTATGCCTAAAATATAAGGAAGATCAAATAGTAGCAAATATGCTTTAAATTGTCACATTTGGGCAATTAGTTCTTTACTCTTCAAGTAGGTATACCCAAGATTTTGTCAAAGCTCAAGAGACATAAGAGTTGCTTTATAAAACCTACTATCTTTTAAACCTTTTTCTAAAAGTTTATAATTTTTTTTCAGATTATATATATATAAATCAAACTATTAACTATATAATATAATGATTAATGCCTTTATTGATTGCATATTATGACCTGATATATATAAATTATATTATAAAAAAAAGTTTTAATTTAGTAATTTACAAAATCTGTTTGCTAATATATACTGTAATATATATATAAGAATGCTAACTCACTTGCATATTACAAAACTCTATTATATACTAAATATATAGATCAATCAAACAAGCCAATTATAGTAATATCTCTATATATATATGTATAATATATATATAATTATATATATGTATATACCTCTATATTGTGTATAAATATAATATGCTAAAATATAAAGTGAATATAAAAATTCTTTATATTGTTGATTAAAAATATGAATTACAGAATTCTTGAGTATATTCATTTTAGACAAACATTCAATAGCTACAGCTAATTTAATTAGATAAGCAAAACAGTTAGCTAATGTTGCTTCATTAGTTTCTAGTATATAGATTACTTCTTTAATAGATTGCCAAACAGAATGCACTAATTGATACATAATAAAGAAATTTTTGTTAGCTATTAAATTAACTATTTCTTGATTGGTAATTGCATTATTATGCTTAGTAAGTAACTAAAAATCAAAATTTATATTATTAATAATAATTAATAATAACAAATATTTAATATTCTTTATATCATAAGGTATTTATAAGCAAATGTTTTTGAACACAAATCTTCAATAATTTTAGCTAAAGTTATGTTACTAATATAATATGCAATCTGAATTAAAAATAATTAACTAAATATACAAATTATATAAATTCTAGAAGATTCCAAAAGATAAATATAACTAAGAAAATTATATGTTCAAAATAATATTTACAGAAAGTTTTTTAAATATACAGTTTGGTCTTTATATAATACCAAGTACCTTTATGTTATGATTTATGTGAGATTTGCTAGAAGAAGTATATTTGTTCATGAAGTGCAGGCAAATTTGCTTGTAAAATGGTGTAAGGAACAGATAGATATAATTATATTTACCTAATCAAATACAAGCCTTGCATAAAGCATTAAATTTGTAATATAATATAAAGATCTTCAACAAGTTTTTATGTATACTTTTAGTCCATTATCTTTAATATTCATATTCATAAATCATTTAGTAAGCAATAAATGACTTAAATGAAAAGAGTTAAAAAAATTATTAATTTTTCTGCAATTAGCTATTAGTCTTTTTAATTAGTTTAATTTAACCAAATTAGTAGCATTAAGGTTGATTGCATGTATTGCACAGTGCATATTTCAAATATGTAGATACATGGCTTGTGTTTTTTAATGTACTAAGTTACATTTTGAAGTTGTATTCATTACAATGGCTATGAACTTATCTGAGCTAAGTCTTTCAATAATATTAAATATTTTATTTGCTAAAAATTTACTCATTTAAAAATATAAAAAATAGTTTTTTAAATTGATAAGATATTTTTTTTATATATCTATTGTAATAATATAGTTATAAATTGATTTTATTGTTAGTAATGTTTAGCTATCTAAAGCTTTATTAAACAAAAATAAATTAATTAATAAAGTAAATTAAATTACTTTAATTATATGCAATAATATATTAAAATAATATGCAAATGCATATTATTCAATTATCTATTTATTAATTATTAATTATATATGCATAATTTTAGTATATACAGTCAACTCTAAATATAACAAACCTTTTTATAATGAACTCTGAATATAACGAACTCAAAATTTTTAAAATTTAATATTAGTTTGATATAACAAGAGCTGCAGCTCTTAAGAAAACATAGTAATTCTATATAATGAATTTTTTTTTGACCAGAATCTAGAGTTTGTTATAAAAAGAGTTAACTGTACTTTACAATAAATAATCTTTGCATATAATATAAAGTACTCTATAGTGCAGGCTATAGTATCTTGAATTTGATATACTATTCCTTAAACTATAAACCATTTCCAGGCAAATTTGCTTAGAAAATTAACAAAAATATACTTATGATCTATATTTTTTAAATTTTAAAATATTTAAATAAAATT
>CAJVQA010004289.1:0-17878 GCA_910591915.1 Cetraspora pellucida | reverse complement strand
AATATTTTGAAAAAAGTTTTATAATAAAGTTTATAAAATATGTTTTTAAGAATATATTTTATAAGCAAAGTATATCTTATATTATCAATAAATTATTATTTTATTTAAAAAATACTAAATACAATTTAATTTTTCAGACAAATTTGCCTAAAATATGGTTTAAGAAATAATCATATCCAATATTAAATAATAACAACAACTAATAATAAATAAAAAAAACCAAAATTTTAAAAACTTGAATTATTTATTATCTAATTTATTTAAGACTAAACAAATTATACTATTAAAATAGCAATATATTATATATGTATTTATACTAATTCAAAAAAATATAAAATTCTTAATCTAAAAACAAGTTATAATATTTACAATCAAATATTTTATTACTTTAATTAATTCTTTAATACTATATCTATTCAATAATGTATACCTTTATTTTTAAATTTTCTATATTTATCATAACAATATTTTATATATTCTTGTCTTTTAAAGTTCTTTATAACCTAGCTAACTAATCTGAAAAAACTTTATTTAACTAAACAACATATTTACTAATTCAAAATGCATGGCTTATTTTTTTTACTACTATTTTAAAACTTATATTTAAATCTGCAATAACAAATAATAAAATTAATTCTAGTATAGTAGTTAGATTATCATTCTTTAAGCAATAAGTTTAGAGTTTAAATTCTATTAACAATAAAATTTTAAAAAAGAGTTCTATTCTGGCAACTTGATTAGAATATTTAAGATTGTAATTTTGTAATTTTAGTTGTATTAAGACTAACTTTGAAAGTGTACAATATTATATAAATAAATTTAAAAAATATATACTCTATAAGAAGTCTTATTTAGAAATTCTGAATAGAGAAATAATATAATTTTTAACAATACTATCTATAAAAATCTTAATCTGAAAATAAAAATCTAAAACAGGTAATCTGTATAGGTAAAAACTCTAAATAAAGAAGTTTACCAACCTGGTTACTAATTAAACCAGATATGAAGTCACATTATACAAAACTAATTAGATTAGTAATATAAAAAGACTTGCAAGAATATACAAGATACTGATGAGAAAATTCTGAAATTCTATGAATTTTACAAAAAAATAACAACTTAAAAGTTACTCTAATTACAATTATTGATTTCAAAATAGGCATGACGATCTAGTAAAGTAGTCAGGTTGTTAACCCTCCAAGTAGTAGGTTGGGTGTTCAAATCCCATTGACAGTAAAAATTTGGATAATCACCTATGTATTATTCGTATTATGGCAACTGTTACTAATAATTGAGTTAGGATACCTGTAATGGCAGTCGCACTAGCAGACTGGTAGGTCATGGGACATTTGTGCAATATTAGAGTTACATAAAGGAATGCAAACCAACAAATCAGGCAGTGCAAACACTAGATAAGTCCTTGTAGTCATGTAAATCTGTTGAAATTGGGTAACAAGAAGTCTATTTGGGAAGATCTGAGTAGAGAGGTAGCTGAATCTTCAATGGCCCTACTGTAAAGGCTAGCCTGGCGAAATGAATACCCAGGTCTAGTACCCAGTCCTAGTAGCTGAACAGGCAAGAACCTCTGGGTTGGAAGTCTCAGAGATACTACCAACTAGGCTGCTGGAATGAATCAGAAGAAAAGGATATCAGACTGATCTGATATACCAATGGACTGGTCATAGTCCTACATGGGTTATTTGGATTAGGAGTTTGGTAAAAGGGCAGGGAAAAAAGCAGAAGTATACTAAAGTACTGAGGTTATGCTATAAAGTAGATGCTGGGGTCTAAGTGAACTCTACAAGGGCATAGCAGTTTCATAGTTAACTCTAACTGCAAGTGTTGGTTCTGCTATAGCAATACCTAGGTCAGCTGTAAAAATGGGTATAGAAGGCTCTGGGAGGTTTACCTTGAGAATAAATTAGTCCTAAGGTTGAGGATGATGATCTGGTACATCTAAAATGATCAGTGATATTAATATAGGTTACAGGTTCAGAGGATTTAAAGTGGAACACCCAAGCAGGGGTGTTAGGTATGGCAATTAGTAGGGACCTTCAGATGGACTCCTTAAATAGGTAATATAGAAAAGTTACACATGTAGCAATTGTACACTCTCCTGTAGTGGTTCATTAAACCACAATACCAATAAGTGATTAATAAAAGTCAAAAAGACCAAAGAGGTCACCTTAATACTAAAAAAAAAAAAAAAATTATTGATTTCAATTATAATAATATTAGATTAGCTAGAAACTTAAATAATAGAAGCCTTTGATAAGTTTAATACAAAGTCAAAAATTTTATATATAAATAATCTACTTTAAAGACCTAATGATAATAATATATTTGTATTATTAAAAACTGAAGCAGTTAGTAAAGTAAATAAATAGATAATATAGAAACCAGAGTATTTAAATAGATGACTTACAAACAGGTTCTAGATATAGCAGCTAGTATAAAACCTTTGAACAGACTATTTAAATTAGACACTAATTAAAGTTATATAAATAACTAGTTGTACATTATTTTTATAATTGTTCTTCATAGTTGTTGTAATACAATTACAAAAACTGAAACATACTATTAATAAAAGTTTAAGTTACAAGTACTTATCTTTAATATTAAATAAAATAATAATAATAATAAAATTATTAATTTCAATTTTAAAGAAACACTAAACAAAATCTTTTTTCAAACAAGTAATTACAAATCTTAGTTAAAATTATTGCCTACTATAATATTACTTAAATTTCTAAACCAATTATTATTTAGTTTAAAAAAAATTTCAACAAATCATACTTTGATTAGTAAAATATATTACCAAAAAACTTAATATTTCTATACTTACAATATCAGAAAATAATTTTATTTAAATCTTCAATATATCCAAAATCATTAATAAACTCAATGATAACTTTTTTATCTAACTACATTTTTACTTTTTGCTTACTTTACCTATCTATTTGCTTATTTATTTATATTATTTTTTTATTTCTCTATTTGCTTATTTTATTTATATTATAGTTAATGAAATCCATAAGTAGCTCACTTATGTATACTAGAGTAATAAACATTACTTAGAGAATTTCAACTAATCTAGGTAAGTCTTGACTACTTCCACTTTAATCAGTTCAAGTTACAGATAAAATTTAAAATTTTCCTATCTGAACTTTTATTCTTGTATGTAATTTTTGTTTTTTATTTGTACTGGTATAAATAAGTATTAACTTTATAATTTTCTAAGTATAAGTGGTTTAATGGTTAGCCCTGACTACGAGTGGTTGTATTAACAATTGTGTCTTAGAATCTTTTTGTTACTATAAATATAAAGATACGAGCAAGGCCTCACCTTAACACCAAAAAAAATAAAAAAATAAATTTATTTATGATCATTTTTGGTTGATCAATTACAAATGTAATATGGTTTAAACTTTTATTATACAATATATATAAATAAATAAAAAACTGGGCTTGATGCTGTGAAAAGAAATGAAATTAACAAAAAAAAAACTTTTGCAAAAAAGTAGATTTTTATACGTATTATAAATTCTATAAACCTTTAAAGAATTATACTGCAAAATTTTTTAAGATAATATCATGTGTTCCTTAAGTGAAAAATGGTAGACTAATTTTAAATTAGTTAAAAAAAAAATTTAAAAAAGTTTACAATTTTGTCCCTTTTCTCAGCACCTAGCCCAACTAATAAATTTTACGTACGTGCTAATATATTTTTATTAATTACTACATAAGGAAAGAGGAGTATTATGGTGTTGCTAAAATTTATTTTATTTAAACTCTATAATAGAGAAAAGCAAGTTGTGTTTGCATATCATTTATTTGATGAAAAATAATTTTATCGTTTCTGAGGTAAAGTGATGGATCGACGGATTGACATAAAGTATTTACTCGCTCTATATAGTATAGTTTGGTAATTCAGTGATTAGAAGTGAATGTTTCTATATCTTTCGATTCATCTTGGTGAGACAAATTGAATCGATAGACTCTATTTGATAGACCTCATGTTAACTTCGATCTACCACTTTACCCACCGCAATATTACCCCTTTTATTTTATAAAAGTCAAAATGTTATTTAATAAATCAATATTAGAATATTAAGTAGATCCAAATATATATTCTAAAAGCTTCATAACTTTTTATTGATATATTTTATTATTTGTCTTACAAAATACTGAGAACCGGTTAAAATTTGGTTCTGAACCAAACCACGTTTAACTTAGGTTTGGAACTAGTTATATAAAACCTGGTTCTTAGGATTTTAATTTGAAATCTAAAGGTTTTAAAACCTAACTAACTTTACCATTCTATCAACCACCAACGCTCTGGATGAGGGTGATATTATCTCCTTTTAATAATATTCGGCCTAATAAATTTATAACAATAGTGATTAGTGATGGTAATTTACTATTAGTTTTACTTGAAAATAAAACTTTGTAAAGTAAAATAAACAATAATGCTCATGTGAATTATCAACCCAATGTTTTTCGAGTTTTTTTCTTGGTATTTATTTCTTCACTGTTGTCAAGTACTAAATTCATAAATTCGTCGAATCCCTAAATTATTAATGAATTAGTGATACATTACAATCTAGTGATCGATCGTGATAAAATTCTATTTACAATTATTTGACCTTCAATCCGCAAATCCACTTGCTCGTATAACCAAATTTGTACTCGTGTTTTCTGGAACATGTAAAATTAATTATGTCTTCCTAATATATTTGGTGATGTTATAGGCCTGTGAAAGGCTTGACATACACTTACATTTTGAAGATATTTGAAGATCAAGTTCTAAAAAACGGGTTATTAAAAAAATTTAAAGATCAAATTCTAAAAAAATTTTTCGTTAAAACTTGAAAGGCGCGATTAACACGTAATTTAAAAACCATTGCTTACTATGGGTTGGACCATAATCTTTTGAACTTTGGTCGCCATGGCTGCTGTCTCAAGGAAATTTGAACTTTTTTAAAACTTTGCTTTTAACGCTAAGTAGAAAACCCGAACTTTGTATTCCTCGAGAATTTATATGTACTGTACATACATATATATCTGATTTATGATTGGGCAATGATTTAGCCCAACCAAAAAATCACATGATTAGGAATTTGCGTCTATTGGAGATCATGGTCTCCGACTATGACTTTTTCGTTCAGAAATGAATGTTGATAAGCTTTTCAAAATTCCTTCAAATAAGATACCTAGTGGAAAGAATAAGCGAAAACTTTCTGCTAATCCTAACATAGAAGTACTAAAAGCCGTACGTTTACATAATGAAGAACAGGAGGATGAACCTTCCGTAGAAAGCAGTGGTAGTTCGAAGAAAAAAGTTGTTCGAATATCAGACGAAGTCGAGGAGCAAGAGTATTATATAGATGATTATTATGAAGAAAATGAAAGACAAGAAGAAGAAGAAGAAGAAGGGGGTCGGTTTTATGGTGGTGGGCTTACTGAAGAACAAAAACGTATTTTGGACTTGGTAGATCAGGTTGATGTTGAAGAGGTGGGCCGCGATATTTTCGCGTTCGTTTAATATTGTTTTTATACAATTGATTTCAATTTATTTTCTAAATTAAAGTCCAAAATGGTTTAATTCCCAAGCCAGAAGCTTTAGATGTCGCAGGCGTTCGTAAAATGATTCTTAAACTTGAAAAAGCTATAACCAAGAATCAAGAACTTCGCGTCAAATTCAGCGATGATCCAACAAAGTAAATGATGATCCTTTATGGCATGCTATTAGGAAATGAATATAGTATTCTTCTTGTCGGATTTATTTTATAATTCTTATAACAACATTACAGGTTCATGGAATCTGAAGCAGATCTTGATGAAGGGATCAAGCATCTATTGACACTTACCGAAGTACCTGACTTATATTCTCAAGTTGTTCGGATGGGTGCCATACCGTCTATTGTTTCACTTTTGAGTCATGAGAATACAGACATTGCTATAGACGTTGTAGAATTATTAAATGAATTGACAGATGAAGACGTAGTTGCAGAAAATGATGAAGATGCTATGAAAGTTTTCATTGACTCTTTGGTAACATAAGGCTTTAATCAAATATTACGTGTTAGGTTTAATTGTATTTATATAAATATTTATTAGCGGATATATGTGTACTTTCATTCTATTAAAGCTTGAAAACCAAGTATTGGAACTTCTTATCCAGAATCTTAGTAGATTAAATGAGGAAGAATCAAATGATAAACAAGGAATTTTCAACACATTAGGTATGTGTTAATATCACCTGTTCTGGGAACAAATATAGTATAGGTGATCCCTGTTATAAATTAATTGATTAATAATTGATTTTATTAGCATTTTATTTGTTCCCCTATTCTGTTATTACTAGCAAATAAATATGATACTAAAAATATTTATATCGAATTAGGTATAATTGAAAATTTTACGTCATTTGATCCATCATTGTCAGAGAAACTTGTAAAAGACACCAATATATTACAATGGATACTGACGCGAATCAAAGCCAAATCATTTGATTCTAATAAACAATATTGTAGTGAAATATTAGCAATTTTATTGCAAAATAGTCGAGGTACGCTATAACTTTTTTCATGTAATTATTATTTATCAACATTTTACTACATGTTTATTTATATTATACAGCCAATAGGTTAAAATTAGGTGAATTAAGTGGTGTAGATACGTTGCTACAAGTTTTAAATGTAAGTTTCAATTCTTTACCACCTTAAATGTCATGCTTAATTATTAGTTTTAAAAATGTTATTTAAAATTATTAGGCCTATAAACGTAGAGATCCTAAAGATGCAGATGAGACCGAGATGATGGAAAACTTTTTTGACGCATTGTGCTCAGCATTAGCTGAGCCTGAAATTAAACAAAAGTTTCTCGAAGGGGAAGGGGTCGAGTTAATGCTAATTATGATGAAGTAAGCTTTAATGATTTCATAAAATCGCTCTTTTGGTCTCAAAAAATGACAATGATTTATCGGTTTGATCTTTAGGGAAAAAATGATGTCGAGAATGCGTTCTATTAAAGTATTGGATTATGCATTATCTACACCAAACGGAGCTAGTAGTTGTGAACGATTCGTAGAGATATTTGGATTAAAAACACTCTTTTCTACTTTTATGCGCAAGGTAAGGTCCCACGAACTGCTTTTTAAGCAAAAAAATATTTATAACATTGAGACAAATTTAAAATTGAATAGGGCTTAAAAAAATTCAAAAAAAATTACAAATCGTTTTCGGAAGCTGAAGAAGAAGGTAATCAGTATTATTGTGGTACGAATTATTGTTTTTTGAAGCGTGATGATTAGAATATTTATGTTTGTACTCTTTAGAGCATATAATCGGGATAATAGTATCATTATTAAAGAACCTACCACAAAACAGTGAACACCGATTAAGGTTATTTAGCAAGTTTATTGAAAATGATCTTGAAAAAGTTGATAGGCTACTTGAAATGAGAGAAAATTATGAATTCAAAGTTTCAACTGTTGATAAGGAAATTGAAGAAGAAAAGGAGGTAGGTCCATTATTTTCTTTGTCTGTCTTTGTTCATGTTTTTAATATTGTATGCACTAATTGTTCTGCCAATAACATATATGGTTTAATTACGTAACATTGTCAAGGCATTAGAAGATGATGAGATCGATGAAACGTTGGACGAAATATATTTGAGAAGATTAAGCGCAGGATTATTTACTCTACAGCTTATTGATCTCACGATCGCATGGATTTGCTACGAAGAACCCATGGTTAGTTTGCTTTGTTTATTATTAAAAGGGAATACAATCACCTAATACTAGTTTTAGAAACCAAGACAATAATTGTAGTCGATGCTATGATTATAAACGCATCATGCGTTAAAAATGTTTTCGAACAATGACTTTTTTTGGATTTTTTTTTTGGATGTCACTAGCTTAAAGAACGTGTAACGATCCTCTTGAATCGTACTGGACAGAGCACCGCAAATGTGAAAACCGTATTGGAAGGTAGGACTGATTTTTTAGTTTAAATCTTGTTTGCTAGCGCCGACAAATTTTACTAAGCTACATCGATTGGATATCAAAACAAATCGGATAAAGTAATAAACTTTTATGTTATACCTGATCTTGCAATTTGATTGGTCAATAAATGAAAATTTGTCGGTGCTACAGGGTATTTCGGTTTTTGTTGACCTTTTTAGGAAATAAATCCTTGTATTCTAAATTTGGATGTTGTAATATGTTAACCTTCTTTATGTCGCAGAATACCATAAAAACATGGGCGGCGATGGTGATCAAGTTAAGACTGAAAATATGGAAAAGCAAATGATTGAAACTCTGATAGGTTCCCTATAATATATATAGATATTTTTTTTTTTGCTTGGATTATCTGTGTTTGATTAAGAATGGGATCATTTGTTTCAGCATGTAATAAAGATAAAGATTTAACGTCATTCAGTATTATTATAACTAAGTTTACATTGTATATATCTCGTGATTTAAACAATGAGTGCATGCATATCGTTAAATAAATTACTGTAAAACAAAAGCGCCAAAATTCTATGTAATTGAAGATTCGTAATCTAGTATTACGATATTGAGTTATATTTGTCGCTCATCCCAGTTAATTTGACGATTATTTCTTTGTATTTACTATGTCTTTGTTATGCAATGTATTCCATGCTTCCCTGGACCGTTTTAATTCAGTAAACAAGGTGCTAATCTGTTCCATAATGGGTATCACTGATTGATAACAAGGAAAATTTAATGATCTTGTGTACCGGCCAAAATTCATTATTATAGAACGAAGGAAACAGATCGCTTGTCTTTATTTTAAACGTTATTAAAAGGCGTCGTTAGAACGGCAGGTTTTGAAGAATCGGGGAACATTTTTTGGTAGTTTGTAGGATCTCACAATTCTTGATAAACACATTAGAAAATCGGTCCATAATTTCTGTCATAAACTTCCAGGAACGTTCCTTCTTTCATTCATACATAAAAGATTATTTGGCTCTTTGTAATATTTCACGCTGGCGTGCGCATTCATTTATAGATAGATCATTTTTATCAATATTTTTAGCGTGAAAGTTTTTTTTTTTTCCTTGAAAAAAGATGATCCGTATGATTTATATCACGCCCGCAGCCTTAATTTTTGTCCTGCTCACATCATTTTGTGCTAATGTCCAAGCTGATTTAACGTTATATCAAGATTTTATTAGCGCAAATGCAACCAAAATTAATAATTCAAGTTCAAAAGCTGGATTTTATTACACTGCAGACAATTCAGGATTGCAATTAATAACAGGTTCTAATGATCTTGCGGATAATGTTATGGTTCGTAACTTTTTTAAAAAAAATTTCAAAATTTAAAATCCATTTAAATTTCGACCTAATAATTTTCATAACTACGTATTTTAGGGTATATTATACAATGTTGCAGACCCATGCTCATCTCAATGTCAACAATCTTTACCTGCCGTTTCAGATGCTCTTAACAACTCGAGGATAGCAGTAATAAATTTAAGTTCCAATTGTCCAATTAATCAACAAATCATTTCTGTACAAAATTGTGGCGGTATTGGAGCAATTATTTTTGGTAGTGAAAGCGATGATTCCTTAAAAAAAGATTCTGTTACTATTACAGTATTAAGAATCAAATCCAGTATGGGAAATAAGCTGTTAACTACTATGAATGATACTATAAATCAAAGTTCCGGATTGGAACTAGTTCACGTAGTAATTATTTCCTCGCAAGATAGTTATGCTAGTTCTTGGAAACTTGCTATAATTGTAATTGGTTCATTGTTAGTAGCTTCATTTTTGGTTTCCAGTAAGTTTACTTTTTTTTTTTTTTTTTATACATTGTTATTTATTAAATAAGATATTTATTAATTTATTTTTTAAAATTTAGTTTTGATTCACTGTCGTTTATATCAACTAAGACTTCGTGAACGTAACATGATGGTTGCTCAGCAAGAAGCTAATATGAATTCTAAATTACAAATATTTACATTGGATAAATCTATTGTTAAAACTTTTCCAACTAAAAAATTTCGAAAACAAGATAATGACAACCAATCCGATGACCCTTTTACATCTGTTAGCTCTTCTATTGCTTCGTCATCAAAAGATGCCAAGAATAATAATGATTATTCCAATGATGTATGTGCTATTTGTTTGGATGAATTCCGTGATGGTGAAAATTTGAGACAATTACCAAAGTGCTCACACACATATCATATTGAATGTATCGGTGTGTATAACTTCTTTCTTTCTCTAATGACTATTATTTTTTGTAAATAAGTATATTAACTTTTTTAAATCACTATAGATCGTTGGCTTACAACAAAGTCATCACTATGTCCCCTTTGTAAGCAGGAAACTGCACCGCAAGATGTAATTGATAAGCGAGAAAAAAGATTTGCACAAGCTTTACAAATTCACTCAAATCTTGATTCGATTTATGACACATCCAACAGTCGATCTAATAGACATAGTAGACACCATAGACACAGTAGACGTCATAGTAGATCAAATTCCAATTCTTCCATTTTCTCACGGATTCTTGATATCTTTGGTTTTGGAAATTCTAATGGTAATGGAAATCGTTCTCGCATGGGACCGAACAACGGAAATGTGATTGCCATCCAAGAACTTTCTCCAGCTGTCATTCGTTCTGATAATGTTTCGCGTATGGTGTAAACCTATGCTCGAAGAAATTTTTAAAAAAATCCGTGGTATCAAACACATAAAAACCATCTTTATAAATATATATATTCTTACATCATCATCATTTCATCTAAAGTTGTATATTGTAATTCATTTTAGCATTTGCATTTATATACGCACATACATAGATTTTATATAGTCAAAAAGAGCATTCGTATGTACATTGATGTAGTTTATATAAATATTATGCATATTTTAGCATTCCCAATTCAATCTGTGTCTTGATCTGTAAAAATGCACGGGTTTTCTTCATTCTATCGTTATAGTTATACATACATATATCGTCATTTCATTTCATTTCTGCAGTTATACATATTTATCATTTTCATTCTTTCCTATAATATTGTATCATTTTCCCTCTTTTTTTGGCCATTTAATTTTTGACATAATCTTTTGCCAAATATCTTTTATTTGTAATTTTCCCCACTTTAAAAAATCTCATTCCTTTCTTTTATAAGTATATGTTTATTGTTTGCCTTTGCCTGATCATTAAAAAATTACACCCGCACTTTATATTGATACCATAATCGTTTTTTTCTTTATGATAAAATAAAAATGGAGGTGAGATTTCATGAGAATGAATTATGCTCTTATCATAAAGTGACCACAGTGTTGTGACGATTGACTTAAGTTGGTTATTGGGATGCTGTTCAAAGGTGGCAGAAACGAATTTAATTCGTGGTGTTGGTTGATATGATATTGAATCTACGTTTGCCATTCCAACCTGTTATTGTAAATGTTTCGTAATTTACCACCGACCATTTTAACACGGCAATGGAATGCCGAACGTGTTGCGACACTTCATCCACATTATGAAATCGTAAATCCGGATAAAATCAACTATCCCACCTAAATACTGTCAATATTTAATGTGACCAGTACTACGTACCCTTTATGTGTACAGTATACTGGTATAACGAACGAAAATAAAACCTGGAGCTGATTTCAATATATTTATTTAAGGTTTTTTTTCAATGGGTTTTTTTTCTAGACTATAAGTCCAAATTTCTATTATTAAATTAAATTATATTTATCTTATAATAAACTCTAAATCAAAAAAGCTTTAAATAATGCTGGATATTAAAATTTTAAATTACCTATCAGTCATGACCGCGGTCGGTCATGACTAGACACGAACGCTTGATATTCCTGTATTCAGAAAAATAAATCATAAGTTTAAAAAAAAAAACGGCAGGAAAAAAAAGAAATTATAACCGTATAAGCGTGAAATAACGTCCCTTGATGTTATTTCACGATTATACGATAGGTGACAAACTCCATTGATTTCATGAGAGAAGCTTGTTGCTGTACTTATAAAAAACCCATACTATTATAGTATAATGACTTAACTAAATACCGTAATATAACGAAGTTAAGGCCACGCAAAGTTAATTTTGCACATCCGTAATCTGACTATTTTTCTAGCATAATACTTGACTGTCATAAACTATTAAATTAAAAAACTTATGGATTCAAAAGTTGGCTTTTGATATTAACTAAACAAATATTTATATTAAAAACTTTAATTTTAAAATTAAAATAACGAATAACAAATATTTCTCTAGCATATTTTTATAATTACTTTAAGCAAAGCAAACAATATGTCATTTCTTTAACCGTGCTAATTCAACATATTATTACTTAAATGATACTTAATTCTACCTTTTTTGAATGAAGATAACTCAAAGAACTGAATTTTCCTTTTCTCTATATCATTTATTCGTGAACACATATTTTTTGATTGAATAGTCGCGACTAATATCACAAAGAAAAAATTTAGGAGATTTTATTTTTGTTATATTATACTGATTTTTGAATTATCTAACATGGTTCGTAACGTTGGTTTAATATTTTGGCGAAACATTAGCTGCCCAATACGAAAGTATTGGAGCAGCATTTTGTCTCGAATCGAACACGGAGTTAATTAATTAATTGAGCTGTAAAGGTTACGTATTTGTAGAGTATATTCGATTTATAAGCGTTGAGCTTATTGACACGGTTACGTAGTTGGATTCTAGTGATCGTTAGAGTTAGTTATGGTAACGACGTAATTACGTCGTTAGAGTTTATTAGAGTAACGACGTAATTACGTAGTTTTTTGATTAGTTGATCGCTAGGACATATTTAAAGGAGGATAGGTTTTTTCACAAACAAGATAATTTCTGTTTTTTCTGCTAACCAGTTGAATAATAAATTGATAATATATTTTATATATTAAGTTTTACAAATAATTAGAAAAACTTTCATACTATTTTTAGTTTTTTTTTTTCGTAATCAGGCAGATGATCACCTCAACAGTAACAAGTCAACAGTAATAAATGTGCATATTTTACGCACAAAAACAGTAATACCAAACAAAAACAAACATCACGTTAAATATCCAAATACAGTAAGACTGATTATTCGGATGAGGTCAACCCCCACCACACTTTAAACAGTTACACGTAATTAGAATATGTTAGTAATTAAATGGATCTGGAATTTTTATATATACTAGCATTTTGGGATTGATTTTATCATATAAACATCCATACCCCAACCCGAATCCACTTAAATTCCGTTTTCACTTACGGATATATACTGTTAAAACCAATTTTTATCAGATTTGGAAGGTTATCGGTTTTGAGAAGATTGATTTTGAGAGGTTCAACAGTATATATAAATTCATACAACTAAAGCTTGATCCCATAAAACATTCATCATAACTTCCTTTTGACAATCTATAGTATTAAAAGCTCCGGAAGCATGGCTTTTCAACTAAACTCTTTTAAGCCCAAAACAAAAACAACACCTCGTATTGAATTAAGTGATTTGGTCGGTATGTCGAAAATTTGTGAAGGTGGTTCTGGTATTTATTTTAACGTTAATTTAAAATTAAAAGCAATATATAGAGAGGTAACAAGATTAGAAAAAAGTCATGATTTAAAAGTTGCCATTTTTGCTGCGCACAAAATCACGTGTATGCTGTGTCGGTATATATTTTCCCTTTTTATGCTAATTCTAAACATATCAAGAAAGTAGTTTTGGATGTAACGCCATGTAGTTTTGGTTATACCGATTTCTGGTTCCTAGTAGATATATGGGGTTGGGTCAATAGAAATGCCTGACGAGACAAAAACAAAGAAAAAAAGCGAAAACCGTTAAAAATACAAGAAACGGGCATCTAAACCTGTCTTGGAGCATTAATAAAAAAAATGTCAGGAAGACAATTTTACTTATAAAGTATACTCTAACCCTAACTCCTAACTAACCTTTATACTAATTTTAATTAAATACTCAAAAACGTATAAACACACCCATGTGGGTACAAGGCTTTAGATTCCCAAATAAGGAAATTTGGTAATATTGGTCCTTTATATTATGTAAAGAACCAAAAAAAAAATACTACTACCTCTGACCTTTTATGTATTGCTCAGTGTTCTGTTAATGCTCCAAAAGAGCTAGCTCGCTCTTAGCTGCTGTCCCAAAACCTCAAAACCTAAAAGAAACTTCGAGAGTTAAAATCTGAAAAAAAAAATTTGCTTGAAAATCGATGTTATACATAACCTTAAATAATATTCATAATTTAAGGATTAAAAGCTATTCAGCTCACGAGCTAGTTTGTTTGGGGCATTAGTTGCCTAGTCAAATTCTATATATGTTCTAAAAGCAATATCAATTTTTATTTAGGCTCAGTAAGCATAGCTTACTGCACAAGAACAAATGAATATGTCGCATGCAAAATATCGGATGACATAAATACTGATCAACTAATTTATGAAGAAGCAATTTTTATTGAGCTAAATTTCTGTGAAAACATTATTCGATTTTTAGGATGCTGTAAAGGTATTTTATTTGTGCTATTTTTTCATTGTGCTCAAATTACTATATTGGTATTAATTCTCTTATAATGTTTCTATAATTGACACAGACAATATAAGCAATAAGTATTATATTATTACAGAATATGCGGACGGTGGAGATTTGCAAAATTATCTTCGAAAATATCATCCTTCTTTGATTTGGAGGCAAAGATTGATTCTGGCTTTTCAAATTACAAATGGGTTACATTATTTGCACAGCAAAGAAATTATTCACTGTGATCTGGTAAGGTGTCTTTCAGATAATAACTTTATTAATATTTAAATCAAATTTTTTTATACTAACTAAAAATTTATTTTAGCATGATAAAAACGTTGTGATTAAGAATGGTAATGCAAAAATTATCGATTTTGGAAATGCTAAAAATATTAATGCACCAACAAAAATCCATATCGATAACGGTCTAGTTGGTGTAATACCTTATTTAGCACCTGAATTACTTAGTAGATTTAATAACATTCCCTATTCTAAGAAAATGGATATCTATAGTCTGGGCATGTTATTTTGGGTACTAACTAGCGGTCGTAGGCCATTCGATGAACAATTAAACCCTGGTTTTATAGAATGTGTTAGTTTATATAGTCTTATTATTCAAGGCAAAAAAGAAGAAATAATTCCTGGAACTTCTCAAGCTTATGTTAATCTTTATTATAGATGTTGGGATGATAATCCAAATATGCGTCCTGATATTGAATCGGTTTATCACGACTTAAAAATATTAAAGGATAAGATATTAGAGGATGAGAGTTTAAACTCTACCAAACATTAATTCTATGATCATAAAGGTATATATGCAATTTTCTTTATTTGATTTTTTTTTCTTATTAAAAAATCAACTAAAATTAATTAATTATCTATTATTATATGTTATGGTTATATGTGTTTTAATTATTGCCATCAGGTATTATGCATATTTGTTATAATTTATGAAATTAATATGTAATCTGATACATCGCAGAAGTTTTTATGATAAGATACCAAAAAACAAAACAGAATTGTAAAATTATTCACTAATATTAACTTTCATTGTAATTAAATAAGTTTAATACGAACAGAAATCATGTATTTAGAATTTTTTTTTTTAGAATCTAGATTAGCAAGTTGGCAATCTCATGCTATTTTGGAAATAATGGCAGGGCAAAAGAAAAAAATTGGCAAAAAATTAAGATAATATAATATTATGTAATATTAGAACTTTACAAAAACTTTTAAATTTCGAGTTATGCAATCATTTGGCAATAAAATCATTATCTAGTACTTTATAAAGCTTTTAACAAATTGGGAGTTCGATTCTAAATTAGTAATATATTTTTAATATTTAAGATCTATTAAGCAGCAAATTTTTAGTTTTTTAAAAATAAATTAGAGATTTTATCTTGCTTAACCGAACTTGAAGATGCTGGTGAAATTAAACTTGAGTGGCAAAATTAATTTCGTGAAATTTGGTGAAATTGATTTCTAGACGAATCTGAACCAAATCGAACTTTAGACAGGCTCGGATTCAGGTCTGAATATTAAACTTCAGGCTTGGTTCGAGTCTTGTTTGAGCCTGGTCCGAAAGTTTGCAAACATGTTTGAAAGTTCGGACCCAATAGAAATTTGTACATTAAAAAGTAAACATTCATGAACTTAGACTAATAGATGCTTTTATACTAATTTAACGTGAATAAAATGAAATTTAATAGTAAATATTTATGAGCTTGAATAGATATTTTGAATATTTAGATTAAATAAATATCCTTTTTATTTACTTTAATCTAGTTAAAATGAAATTAAAATACTTAGAATAATAAACAAATATTTACTACGGTATTTAATTTTATTTTAATTGTGTTAAATTAGATGAATATAAAGTGCATTCATTATGCAAGTATTTAAAATAAGCGATTCAGATTCATGAATATTTACTATTAAATTTTCATTTTATTTGCATTAAATGAAAATGAATAGAACTAATTTTTAAATACTTAAATAATGAACGTTCTAAATACTCATCGTCTAAATTAGCGCAAATAAAACTATAAAATGAAATTTAATAGTAAATATTCATGAACTTGGATCGATTATTTTAAACTTCTTAGATTAATAGACGCCTTTGACACTTATCTCCAAATTAATGCGAATAAAATGCAATTAAATCGTAAGTATTCATGTAATTGAATTGCTTATTTTAATATTTTTATACTCATAAACTGAATTAATATCAATGTTTATGTACTAGGTACGACATAAGCTTAAGCAGTAACATCATTTGAACATTATTGGAACGATTCGCCTGCATCTCTAGTCTAATTTTCTCCTGGTTTGTCATGAAACTGGGACTTAAATAATTATTGATATAAGCTTTATTCATTGGTATCACCAACCACATCTCACAATGTGCCCATTTATTTAGTGTGTTTCATATGCCTTGACGTCATTAATAGTTTAAATCATAGATGCAATACTGTAATAAGATTGATTGTTACTCATACAAAATAATCGGCTTGCAAATTACCTATTTGGGTTATGGTCCAGCAAAAACACTGTTCTCGACTTTTTCAAAAATTCTGAGATTTTTCAGTTAGATTAAAATGTAAATTCTTGTTTATATGTAGTTTGCTTTTTAACCTATGGATTTATAATTTATTGAGATATTATACTTTAAAGTTGAACAATTATCGAAAGGTTAGTGTTCTAAAAATCAAGGGTAAAAATTAGGTTGCACAAACATTATTTCAAAATTCAAAATATGCGTGAGAACAGGACTATGACCCATTTTTCTGGCCCGGCCCGCGTATATATAGATTTCACGAACCTAGCATGACCACCAAGATCAGTTATGTACGGAGTTTCAACGATTAATATGACGATTTCTGTACTATTAATACGTAAATAATCTGTAAGAAGGAACCTTGATTTTCTTTTTTCCATATCTAAAAATTTTTGCTATACATCAAAAATCAACAATAAAAAGATCTGTATTAAACTGTTAAAAGAAGTATAGATTCAGGGAACGCACGGCGCGATAATTTTAAAAAAGAGTGGGAAATCTTAATATACATACTATAAAGAACACTGAAAAATGTCAATAGAAAATAAGCAGTGCATATTTCTTTGTTCTTATTTTGTTAATAAGCAGTTTTTTTTTATTAATCCTCTTGGAAATGGATGTTTATTTTTCGAAGGTATATTTATTATATGCATTAATTAAATAATAGTTTAGATTAATGAAATTCGAATGAACAACCAAATAAGAGATAATATGTACATTAACACCAATTGATTATTTGAATACGAATTCAACTATTTCTTATAGTTGAA
>CAJVQA010004288.1:0-17880 GCA_910591915.1 Cetraspora pellucida | reverse complement strand
CTGATTCGAATGGTGGTGGTTTAATCGAATTCTGTCCAGTGGTTCAAGAGTTATGGTCGTTTTTGTAGGTTAACAATGTCTATATATTAATTATTTTTATTAAAAATAATTATAGTAAAGTTTATGTTTATTTTTCATCAGAACTCAAACTTTTATCTAATTATTTTATCTTACTATTTCAAGTGATTTGGCACTATCTGAACATTCAACTAAAATCAAACACTTCAAGATTAGTATTTTTTATATCAGCACCTTCAGATCATTAGTTCTTTTTTACATCTTATTTATCTCAAATATCACCATTCTTAGACCATTACAGTTTATTTTTATCCACTTCTAATAATTCAATATAAACAAGTTTTAAACTACTTAATTTATCAATTTGTATACACAATGTACAAAGTTATAATAAAGATTCAAAATAACAAATTTAAAAAGATTTTTGTCTCTTTAATAATCTCAAAATTATTAGCATTACAGAAACTAAAATTACTGCAAATAACCTTATAACCAAACTTTAAAAATCTAAAGATATTATTATTTTTGGTTTGTACTGATAATTCAAAAGCTAGCACTGCTATTATAATTTATAAATTTATTAAATGCCATATTTACAAAATTTTACTCTTTACAGAATATGCTATTACAGTAAATCTTTTCTTTAAATATGGCTTTAAGTTCAGAATTATTTTAATCTACTTATCATATAACAATTCTCAACTTAGATTATCAATACAAAATACTATTATATATTGAATTCAACAAGCTATTATTCTAAATATACAATTTATTATTTTAGATAATTTTAATGTATTTGATTATCTCACCTAATCCTCTTCAATCAAATATAAACTACTTTATTTTCTTTAATATAATAACTTATATAACTTAGCTAATTATATACAATCCTTTATATCTATATAGCAAAGTAGCAGATATAGTAGTAGCATTAACTATATCTAGGCTAACCAACCTCTTCTCTATTATCTTAACTTCTTTATTATTAAAGACTTTAATACTAGTACTTAAAATAGTTACAAAATTCTTATTTTAACTAGTCTTTTCCTTATGCATACTCAGGCAAACCCTATCATTTTACCAAAATTTAACAAAAACATGAATAATAAACAATAGTAATTCTTTTTAAATCAAGTAACTTCAAGCTTAACTATCAACCAAATACTACTTACTATACAAACCTTAAAATCCTTAGAATTTATATAATATAAAATACAAAATAGTATTATCATTACAGCTCACAACATATTTCTAACAAAAAGTTTGCTGTTAAAAATTTTAATATATTTTTTCTGCAAAGACTTTAAAACTACATCACTATTTTAAAAGCTTAACAATATTATTTAATAAACCAAATAAGCATTTCAATACTTAACATCTATTCTACTTTATTATAATTAACTTATTATTCATATTAATACATTTTGTAATCTCAACATTCAAACACTATTAGCAGAATATAATCTATTACCAAACTGGCTAGCCTTAGCCAAAAATGAATGAAAAATATTATACCATACTTGCAATATAGAAAATATTAAAAAAATTAAACAACAGATTGATAACAATATTACTAAAAGATGTAATAAACTACAATAAACCCTAGTTTTATGATTCTTAATCAGTATAAAGATCCTGTCAAATTTGATAACACTAGAACAAACAATAATCTTATTACTAATGCACCTAATATTAAACTTTATATTCAACAACATTTTGATTAATAAACATTATACTAACATATTAATTATTAAATATATAAATCTGACTAACCAAATGATTATAACTCTATTCTTTTTGAATTTATTACTAATGAAGTCAATTTAATACTAGCTTAGCTTTCAAACAATAAAGCCTATAGCCTTTTAGGCATTAGCTATAAAATACTCAAACATGCTAGCTTATCATTTTTTCTAGCAATTACTGTCTTATTTAATAGATATATTTTTACAAACTATATATATATATAATGAAAAGAGAATAGAATCTTTTCAATTTTCAAAAAACTGATTTTTGTTAGTAATCTTACCAATATCAAACCTATTAGTCTTCCTGAGTATACTAAAAAACTATATATTAAACTACTTACAAATTGCTTTAAAAATATTTTTACAAAATTTAAAATACAACTATATTGCTCTTCTAGGCAATAGTACTGTTATTTCTATCTATATACTTAACAATATCATTGAAGATACATGTTGCAATTCTAAAGAACTCTGACTTATACCTTAAAATATGAGCAAAGCTTATAATTTAATTAACATAAACCTATTTGAAAAAGCTCTTAACTGTATTAAATGCTATTTAAACTAATTAATATACTTATTAATCTATTTACTGATTATTAAAACAAAGTAATTACAAAGTTTGGTCTTATTAATTTTTACTTAATTAAAAATAAAATAGTATTAACATTAAGAATTTTATATATTTTTAATTATAACTTTTGATGTACTAAACCAAATTAAATAAAACAAACCTATTAGATTCAGCTTACTAAAATAGTTCTAACAAATATAAGCTTATGTGATTCTGATCATAAGATTATAAAATCAGAATGATTTTAATGAAATATTAATTCTAGTACATATAACTTGATTCTGATTAGTTCTTATTACTGTGCTGAAAATTTATTATTTCTATTATTTTTAGTAGATCTATTATTTCTATTAGATCTATTATTTCTATCAAATTTATTAGTTCTATTATATTTATTATTTCTATTATATCTACTATATCTATTATATATACAATATCTATTATATCTATTAGTTCTTATATATATTAATATTACTATTGTTAACCTGTAGTTTTTTCTTTAACCACAGTGATAACAGAAGCTGCTCAACTATAGTATATTGACTATAACTTGACAGATTCTATACAAAAGTCTACAGAAGACTTAACAAATACAGAGTGATTTGGAGATTTTAAGGCAGAGGCAACAATAGATAGTATATAGAGATACTAAATATTGTATTCAGTTTATTAACTATAAAATATATAAAGACACTTAACTTTCTTAAAAAATCAGAAAGTAGTGCTTTTATATATATTTTATATGTATAAATTATTACAATAAAGACTACTCTATTGCTAATAAATACTATTTATTTATTTTTATTTTTATTTTTATTTTTTTTCCTATAAGCAGTCATGCTAGTACTTTATTGAGTTTTTGAAATTATATTTGTAATTATATATATATCTCTAATATCTAAGTCTAGCATCATCCAGCCACCTTAATGGTACCTAAGTGCAACCTGACACATTACTTGAGCAGAAGTAAGCAACTTGTCTAACTACTTAAAGTCCATAATGAAAGGGCCTTCTCTTTTCTATGACAAGCCCCAAAATTGTCTTTGTTACTTCTTTCTCAACTTGCTTTTCTTTTTCTTTTCTTTCTTTTTTCCTCTTTTCTATTTTTTCTTGATCTGCCTTTTTCTGCTTTTCTGGTTTTTTTGAAATTTTACCTTTTTTCCTTTTATATTTTTTTGTTATTCCAACTTTTTTCTCTCATTTAATGATTTTCTTACAATGTATTCTCTATACTTGTTTATAGAATGTGTTCTAGGCTATTAATGCTACTGTATTTGCAAACTACTGTCTTGATTTGTGTTTAATAGCTCTGCTAGTTTGTTTTGTGTTTCTTTTGGAATTGGGCCTTTTATTAGTGCTTTTCTTGTTTTGACTTCTTCTGTCTCTGTTTTCCTAAAGAGTACTATATATAATATATGTGAGGTAATTTGGATCTTCTCTTCTTCTTTTAATTTCTTTCATGCTGTTGCAATGGTCACTTTTAGGATTCTCTTCCAAAGATTTCTTTGCCCCTTGCATATCACCAAGTGTGCTTGCATCTCTTTTACTTTATCTTGGCATACTTGGCATTCCACTGTTGTATATATATCTGGCCTTCTTCTATTAAGCTCTTCTAATATTGGAAGTTTGTCTATTATGCACTTGATAAATGCATTTCTTCTGGCACTGCTTCTTCTTGTTATGTAATGTATTCCCTTGATTGTTTTTAGCCTTTTCCAAAAATAAGTCCAATCAAAATTGTGATTTCTGCTTCTGGCTCTAAATCTTTAACTGCTTTCATTTCTTTCCACTCTGCATCTAGTCTTGCATTCATTATTAGCTTGCAAAGCAGTCTTGCTAGTATGTTAGTTCATTTGTTTTCCTACTCTAGGCAGTACTCTATCTCTTTACAGCTGACTTTCTCAATCTATACTATTTTCCTACTCATTGTCTCTTTCTTTGCTAAACTATCTGCTTTATCATTCCACTTGTCTTTACTATAACTTTTCACTTTAACTAAATCTATTTGAATATTTTTCATTCTGACAAGGTCTTTGATTTTCATTAACTATATTGCATTCTTTTTCTTAATAATATTGCTTCTGTCTGCTTGTTTTAGACCTCTACTGATGTTTCTGATTGCAGTATTACTATTTGTATATAACTCTATTTGCTTCTTCTTCAGTATTGTTAAAATCGCTGCCCAGATTGCTACCAACTCTGCTGTTGTCGATGTTTGCCATCCTTCTAGTCCAAATGCTACCTCTTCTTCTGGCCATTTTTGTGTTTCATTTGTTTGGACCTATCCAATATCCATATTGTTCTTAGACAATAGTTTTTTACTATTCTTCCCATTGGCTATACCATCAGTATATATTATATATTTATCTACTAATATTCTCTTTCAGTTTTTGTCACTTAATAATTTCAATCTCTAGTTCTTTTATTATTGCAAGGCCTTTTAATTTGCATTCACTTATTTTTGATCTATCTTTTTCTGTCTTGTTATTATTTGGTCTATCACTATCATGATTTGGTTACTACCCTTACTTATTAATCTATCTGAAATTATGTTAATGTTTTTATTTAATCTTATCTATTGCTAGCAACTATTTCCTATTTGTTCTTCTTTACTTATATACTCTTCACATCTGTTAATTTTAGTTGCTACATTATTTTCTTTGCATTTTATTAGCCAGTGTTCGATTAGTGCTTTTTTCTTTTTCTTTTTGACCACTTTTCTAAGCTGTTTATGGTTTTGTATACCATATACTATCTACTTTTTTCTTCTTCTATCTTCTGATATATGCTTCTATTTGACTTGCATTGCCTGCATATTTTGTTCACTTGTTCTAAAATATCTTTGTACCACTCTACTCTCTAGACTACTGAGCACTTTTGATTCTATTGCTTTGAACTATTCTGCTTTTTTTCCTTTACTTAATTGGCCTTGGTAACCTTTTAATTGCTGCTATGTGATTAGTTTTTCTTTCTTTGTGTCTAGTAGTTGGTTCAGATATATTAGCCCAGCTTTGTTTACTCTAACTGCTCCTTTTTTTCACAATTGTGTATCTACTAGTTCTTGTATTTTCATACCATACCTAAGCATTGTCTATAGCTCACTTTCTGTTCTAATATTCATTTTTAGTTTCCTTGCTTTGAGTATTGTAAGACATGCCAAGTTTTTTTTTAAATATGTTTCAATTTCTGGCTGCTTCTTAGTCTTTTATATATTTTTCATTAAACCTGCTTTTTGATAGTCTTGTGTTATTCTTAGTCTTGTTAGCTGTCCAAGACTATCTTGTCTGTTCAGTCTTGCCAAGAGGCCACTCACTTGCTTTATAATTAACTCTTGTTGCAATGTTCTACAACTGCCAAGATTTTTGTATTCCATTACACAGTTTTCTACTGTTCTTTGCAGATTGCTCTTTTGTTTTGTCAGACTTATTATTGGTTGATGTATTTCCTTTAGGCTTCTGTTCAACATTTTTGTTAGCTGTAACATATAGCTTAGTTTGGATATTATTACTATATTGTTTATATATGCAATCTGACTTATTGTCAATTTTTTGTACTTTAGATCTCTTATAGTTTGGCTTATTATTCCTTTTGCCTTCTTCTTTACTTGTATTTTTTGCATTCTGTTGCTTAACTATATTTCCAATAAACGAACTATTTTGTGTCTTGGTTCTTCTATTATCTTGCTTTTTTTATATATTACTGCTTTTTCTTCTTTTTGAACTTTTGTATTCATTGTTAATAATTTTGACTTTGATCTATTTATCTCTATATCATTCATTTTGAAAAACTTTTTCATTATTTCTAAGATTTCTAATAATTGTTCTTTGCTACTTGCAACCCATATAGTTTATCTGCATATGCAATTGCAGCTTGACAATATCTTATAATATTGTTGCATTGCATGCCTTTTTGCAACTGTTGCTTGACTGTATATTCTAAACTTTCTTCTTCTTGAATTCTTTCTAATAATGGGTCATAAAAGAGATGCCATATTAATAGTAAGATTACTTCACCTTAGTCTATTTCATCTTTTATCATTAGTTCTTCTGTTAGGCCATATATTGTAATTATTCTCAGTTGTCTCTTGTGGAAAAGATTCAGTATATATTTAATTGTTCTCTTGGGTATTTTGACTCTTTGCAATATCAGTTCAAGGCTTTCAAGAAGAACTGAGTTGAATGCCTTTTTCATGTCCTGCAGCAGTATCTATATTTCCTTATCTTTTTCTTTTGCTTCCTCTATTATCATGTTTAAAATCTGTACTGGTTGCTCTGTCGAGTTTCCTAGTAAGCCTGCAAAGTTTGGCCCTCTCAGTATTTCTCTTTTTATAAATACTTTGACAAGTCTTTTCATTACCATCTTTGTTACAATTTTCCTAAATGTTTCAATCAATGCTATCAGATGAATATTGTTTAAGCTATATCCCCATTCTACATCTTTTGGTATAGAGTAAACTTGTGCTATTTTCCACTTTGTTAAAATTTCTTCTACTTCTAAGCATAAGTCTGTAAAGCTTTTAAAGACTTCTTGTATCTTCATACCTGCTTTCTTGATTAATATATAGCTTATACCTGAAATACCTAGAGCTGTTTCTGTCTTTAACTCACTTAGTACTTTTTTTCATTCTTTTCCTTTAATTTTCTCTTCAACTTCTGCATACTATTCCTTTTTGATGCTTCTTCTTGGTTTATATATCTCTTTATACTTCTTTGTCATTGCTTCTAATTTGGTGTTTCTTTTTCTAAATTGCATTTTATAATGTACTGCTACCTTTGTCTTTACCTCTTCTGGCTCTGTTATTAAATATGTTTATCTTCTTCTTGCTTGATAAGCCCATCAAGTATTATTTTTTATACAGTTTATTTAAAAGACTGGCAAGTATTTTTCCTTGATCTGTTTTAATTATTTTGCATCTCTTGTCTATATTTTCTTCTATTCATCTTTTCTGTGCCTGCTTTTAGTCTTTCTTCTTTTTTTCTTGTAAGAGCTTTTGCCATTTTTTTATATCTTCTATTCAGGCATGTGACCAATGCTTTTGTAATTAACTCCCCCAGTATCATCGTTAAAAAAAACCTAATCACATAATATGTGGCTTAGACATAGATTTTAAGCGATTCGAATAAGACATATATTTAATATTGTATTTCATGAATTTTATTATATAAGCTTATAATTGCAATTATTTCGCAAAATAAAAAAGAAATTGTTTTATGGTATTGTTATGAGTTAAATGAAATGTTTTTTTTTAAAAAAGATTGTCAACAATATAAAATATATATTATCTTGAAATCATGAAATATAAAAAAGCATAAAGTATAATTAAATACATAACACATATGCTTTAAATAATGCAAGAGAATACAGTTAATGCATATGATCTATAATAAATGCAAGATGAATATAAATAATTATTATTGCAAATAGTGAGTATTATCTGTATGACCTTTCTATGTCAATGGCATTGTTCTTTTCCTTTGATATTTTTTAATATCTCTAACTAATTTAGAAATTGGTTCAAAAGACTTTTTTACTGTTTCACCTATTTAATATTTCCAGCTAATTTCTGCTCTTCAAGAATAGTAAGTGCTTTTCTAGTCGTATTGATCAAATTATTAAAAATATCTTCAACAGGTTTCTTAACTTGTTCTTCAATTAGTTCAACTGGTTCAATTAGTTTACTATTTATAATCAAATTATTATAATTATCATCAGGATAGCTATTTTTTTTATTATTATTCATAATGTTAAGGGATGATAAATTTTTGATTAAAAAAGAAGGCTGTGAAATTTTTTTTAAATTGTTAAAAAATTCAGCCGTAACATTTCCTTTTTGATGCACTAAATGCTTGCATAAATTAAACCAATTTGTCAAATAATAATGACATCCACAGATCCATTTATTTATATTAGTAGTATATGTCTGATTAATATTTCATTTAGATAATTCTTTCCATTTGAATTTAAAATCTTTTGCCCATTCGGGCCTTTTACGTCCAATTTGAATTTGTTGTAATTTATGTTGCTAGTGTATAACAACTTGTTTCATCAAGATATATACAACTAAATCTACTCTTGGGTGAAAGAATTTGTACAAGAAATCTCTTTTGACTACCTTTCAATGACCTTCAATAAACATGGTTGTTTTTAAAATAAAAATCATGTCTGTGCAAGACGATCATGCCCATAACTTCCATTTTGATTCATTATACCACTCAGTCCAAAAATAGGACCAAAGTGATATTAAAGAATTGTTTTTACAAAATGTGTACATTTCCTGAACAGATGTCTCATAAATTAAATCTGCTGTTAAAAATTGACCTTCACTTGTTGGAATAAAAGGATGTAAATGCAAGTGTTTTTCTACAATACTCAATACAGTATTTTGAAGATCTTTAGGGCAGAACTGTGCTGCCTGCTTAATGCCATCAAATGGAAATCTTTTTCCAAGTTCAGAAAGAGGATTAAAAGCTGAAGATCTAGTAGGTTTGTTATTTGATAATCTTGTATTAATAGCTTTTTTAACATGCCACTTGCATAATTGAACCTTACACTGTGGCCATGTAAAATGAATTGCATTAATCTGTGCGAAGTCTTTATCGGTTAAAAAAAATTTGGGTTGTAATCCTCTATCTCAATATATAGTTAAAAATTTTTGCAAGACACCTGTTCGTATACTCTTATTACATCGATCATTGTTTTCAAGAAATAGATATGATAGTGGAAAACCAGTACCATATACTTCTACATGTAAAATGTATAACTTAAACTCAAAATTATTGGTTTTGTAAGTAGCATTGATTCCAAGTTCATTAATATTAATATCCAATTAAAGTATTTGATTAAGCATTCCAGTGTCAAAAGCTAAAAAACGAACAGGTTCTACTTCATATAATATAATATCATACAGATTTTCATGAAGCCAAAGATATGCTGATTCTACTGCATCATTATGTTGTCTATACCGATTTTGTCCCAATTCTATCCACCAATAATGAATTTGCTTCTGTCTAATCGTTAATAATAAATTTTGATCTTTATTAATTAGATGAGTATAAATTTCTCTTGAAAGAAGATTTATATTATCTTTTATAAAATCTTTTATATATTGTGGTGTAGATAAATTTATCAGTTTGCTATGCAATTCTTTGTTACTTTAGCTAAGTATTTAGCTTTGTCAATTGAAATCTTCAAGATACCTCCACATTCAAATCTTTTCATTGATGTAATATTTCTTTGCTTTAATTTATCAGAATTTTTGCATGGCTTTTTTTGTAAAATATCCCGTTGAGAACACTTATATCAGTAAGTACTTAATTTATTACTATTATATTGATGATTATAAATCCAATTATATTCGTCTACATTCTCAATTTGTTCAATGATTTCACTTGCTAGATCTTTATTTAAACCATTATAATTTCTAATATTTATTCCACAATGAAAATAAAAATCTGAATTTGATAGTGCATTTTCTAAAATCTCTGCAACACTTTCACTTAAAAAATCCAATTTAACAATTTCTAACTCATCAATAAATAAAGTATCATTAGTTGTTATAGATCTTTTCTGTTTATTAGAAGATTTTTGATGACAACAATTGCAAGTTAGAAATTTAGTAGGTATATTATTTTTATCATTTTCTATGAATTTATTAATAGATTTAAATGTTTTGCAACCTTTACAATATAGATCAGTCAAAGATGAATTCATGTTAGATATAATAAAAAAAAAAGAATGTTGAAAAAAAATGCAGATAAGCAAAAAATATATTAATACAAATATTTAATTGTAATAATAAAGGCTATTACAAATCAATCATAATTTCGTAACAAAAAATATTATTCGGAGTAGCATATCTCAGCTATAAAAATCACGTGTTCTAGCTTTTTTTGACAGTTATGCTGGGGAAGATCTCTGTAATTTGGATAATTTTGCACCTATTTTGTTACCAAATGTTTTTAATTGTTTATTTGTTCTACTTCTTTCTTCTTCTGTTACTTCTTGATCTTTTCTTGTCTTTGCATATTTAATTAATTTTTGTAGCTTTACAATGTCTTTTTCTTGCTGTTGTGTTTTTTGACTGGCTCTTCTATTTGCTGTTGTGTTGTATATTCTTTTTTTAGGTATATGCTTATTGGCTACAGTGATAATTGTTTCTTCTATAATATTCCAAATACCAATTATTTTGTTTGTGTGTTTCTCTATATCTTGCACCTCTATTTGGATGTTTTTTAAACTTTTTTTTACTTCTAATCACTTTTGCAGCTCCTGTGCATAATTTTTCCAATTCTCTGGTTTTGCTTGATCATATAAATATAAAGTTCTTGATTGTCCTTTCCTTTTAACCTCTGCTTTACTGTTCTTCTCTATTATATGTTTAATTGATATTTCTGCAGTTATAATTTTGTGATTGCTTTCTATAATTTCTTTTGTTTCTTCAATGCTTGCCTTTTGCAGCCCTGTAGCCAACTCTTCTGATACCCAAATATAGTCAATTCTTGTTGCAGCTTTCTTGTTTGACCATGTGTACTTTTGCTTGTTTATGCATATTTCTATATGTGTCTATGAAGTCTTGTTTTTTTATTCAGTTAAAAATTGGTAGTCTTTTAAAATTTGCTGATTGTAGGTGTTGTCTGTCTAATATATTTTCTGCTTTATAATTAAAGTCACACATAATCATGACTTGTGTTTGTCTTTTCTGTCTAGTAACTATCTTATAATCTTTTGTTAGATGTTTCTCTTTATCATTTTGTTACTTGGTGGTATATAGACTCCTATGACTATTAGCTCCAATTGCTTGAAGTATAGTATGATTTCTATTATGTATTCACTTATTCTCTTAACTGCATCCACATGTTTTTCCCATTGTTCTTCTATTAAAATTCCTATACCAGATCCTTTTTTCTTATCTTCTGCTGCATTTGTCCAGTAGCCTACATAGTTTTTGTTTGACATATGCACCAAAAACCTTCCTTCTCTTTTAGTAATATTTGTTTCTATAACTTCTAGTATTGTAATTTTTTCCTCTTTTGCCTAGTTGAGCAGATTTTCAAGCTTCCACCTATTAGTTTTAAGTTTATTAACATTATGACATACTATTTTGATCTCTTTCTTTTCTTGTTTCCACCTTTCCTTTAATTGGTCTTGTTTTGTTTTTATGTTTTCTGCTTTTCTTTTGCCTTTTTGGTTTCCTTTTCTTTTCGATAAGGAGTTGTTATGCTTTTTTCATATATTTTTCTTTCTCTTTGTAGGAAACCTTCAAGCTCCTCATCCATTTTCAATAATTCAACTGAAGTATGCTTAGAAGCGATCAGTTGGGCCGTCCCTTGTCCCTAGCTGTATTCTTTCTATTACTTTGTTTTGTTGAACTTTAAGTCTGTCTAGTCTTTCTAAAATTCTTTGAAGCAGATCTTGTATTTGTAGGTTAAAGTTATTTTCTTCTGTTTGCTTTATTCATCTATTATCTTTGTTTCTATTGTTTTCCTTTTTGATTGTTTCTTTTTTGTCAACCTTCTGCTCTTCTTCAATTATGTTGATAGGTGTTTCTTCTGAGTTTAGATATCCTTGACTGTTACTACCTACTTTTTTCTTGTTCCACTTTTCTTAAAAGTTTTTCCAATATAGAAGGTCATTATTAAATCTTATTGGTTTGAATTGTGCTGCTTCTATTTCTTCTTTTGATGTGAAGATGATTGTCACTGCTCTTTTTTGGTTTCTATTTCTGTTAGGTGATATGTAAACTAACTTTGCTCTTTTGTTTTTTAAGCAGTGTAATAGCAATACTTCTGAAGCATTGCCTGGAAGTCCTATTAGTCTTGTTGTGAATAAGTTTTGAAGATCACATTGTGTGTAATCTTTATCACCTTTAGTTACTCTTGCCAACTTGTAAACATTAATTGGCAAAGTCTATAAAATGTTTTTGTTAGTCAGTTGATCTGCTTGAACTACTGCTAATGCCTTGTGTTTAGATCTTTTAATGCACCTTATTTGTATCTTTTTAAAAATTTTGCACATATGTCTAATTTTTTCTGCATTGATATTCACTAGTAAGTCCCATATTGTAAAACAGTTATATGAATTTTTTTCATTTTCTGTTATGAAAACATCTTCTTTTTTCTTATCTTCTTCTCTTTTATGTTGGCTTTTGTATCTTTTTTTCTCTTTCTTGTTGTTGTTTTTGATTTGTTGTTCAAGTTTTAATTTTTTGTTTCTTTCTTTTTCTGTGATAAGCTTGAGCCATTCCTTTTTCTTTTCTTGGATTCTGTCTATTGCTGCATCTTAGCTATGTTCGCAATCAAAGTCTACTTCTATCCAATTGTTTTTATTCTTAAAAACTTCTTTGATTGTCTTAATATGATGGTTTTTGTTCAGAATCTATTGCACATATTTTATCCTTTTATCACTTGTTTTTCCAGGCAGAATATATGCAGGTATGTTTGCTTTAAAGGACATGTCCTTATTACATACTCTATTTTCTGATAACTATTGGCTGTGCTCGATTGTATCAATAAAGATTGGATCCTCATAGGTCAGTTTTTCTTCTTTTAACTCTATTATTTTTTTCTTGATGTTTTTAATATTTTTCCTAACATCTTGGATAATGCTATCTCTTGGAGCTTCTGTGTTCTTCTTTATCTTTTTTTCACTTGTTTCTACTGCTTTATTTAACTTGTTTGAAGAGGTTTGGTTTGTGCTTGCTAAAAAATTTCTTTGTTGCATTTTTTGTAGCATATTAATATTAAGCTCCTCTATTTGGCCAATGACTTTATTTATTGTTTGGGTTGGTTTTCCTTGTAGTATTTCTTCTCTTTCTGCATTTTGACATCTCTTTTTTGTTATTAATGTCTGCATCTTCTCTGTTTTGTTCAGTTTCTCTATTTCTTTCATTTTTCTCTCTTCTTTGAGTATTTCTTCTTTACTCATGTTTGTAATATATTCAACTGATTTTGGATTTTGACTCATCAGTCTAAGTCTTTGTGCCTATTTATCTATTATATCTTCTTCGAGCCAGCTTAGTTCTGCTAGACTCAAGGTCTTAAGAATTTGTTTATAAAGTAGTACATCACTTAGTGTAATATGGTTTGGGTTGTTTATTGCTAAGTTTTTAGCTATATGCTTTACATTGCTTGGTTCTTTTGCAGGTGTTGTTAGAATTTAATTCAACAATTCAGAGTTTAAATATCTTTAATTTTTATTATCTGCCCCCTTGATGTAGTACATAATGTCTATGTTAATAGTCTGATCTATTCAATTTACTTGATAAATACTATTTATAATAATAAGAACTAATAGATATAATAGATATAATATATTTAACAGATATAGTAGATATAATAGAAATGATAGATATAATAGAACTAATAGATCTGGTAGAAATGATAAATATAATAAAAATAATAGATCTACTAAAAATGATAGAAATGATAAAAATGCTAGATTTCTGATACAATAATTTGAGCTAATCAGAATCAAGTTACATATATTACAATTAAAGCTTTTCATTAAAATCATTCTGATCTCATAATCCTGTAATCAGAATTATATGATCTTGTGCTCATTAGAATCATCTTGGTGAGCTGAATCTAATGGTAATTGTTTTATCCAATTTGGCTTAGTATATCAAAAGTTATAATCAAAAATGTGTAAAACTCTTAATGTTAACATTATATATAGCATTTATTAGCAATAGAGTAGTCTTTATTTTAATAATATATACTTGTAAAATATTTATAAAAATACTATTTTCCAACTCTTTAAGAAATTTAAGAGTTTTTATATATTTCATAGTTAATAAAGTGAATATAATATTTAGTATCTTTATATACTATCTATTATTGTTTCTGCTTTAAAATTTCATATTATTTTGTATATTATTAAGTCTTATGTAGACTTTGTGTAGAATCTGTTAAGTTATAGTTATTATACCATAATTAAACAGCTTGTAATAAAAGAAAAAACTACAGTTTAACAATAGACTAAATCGAAACTATTATTTTTCTCTTTTGGTGAATATACTATAATCCACTTATTTATAAAATCATATTATAGCATAATGATTATATACTATTTACAATATAACCAATTAGCCTCTTTCTATTTAAAACCTAAAATTCCAATACATTTAACTTTTTTTAGCTTATATAAATAATATATTTTAAATATCTCAATTCAAATTAAAACTTGAATAGATAATTCAAACTGCAACTTTCTTTTACCAAATGACCAACATTCAAATTAACTTTTTCAAATTTAAATCAAACCCAAATTACTACTCAATTTTTTAATTCTATACTTACATCTATTTTAGCTGATTAATCTTTTAAATTTTTTGGCTACTAGTTTATACTTAACAGCAAACAAACTGCACAAATCAAACTAATTTATAAAAAAACATTTCAATTTACAAACATTGTTAGTCCTAAAAAAATTACAAATAAATAAATAATTTATATTATTAACATAGTCATTATTCTTATACTAGAATACTAACTATACAATATAGTTCTTTTTCATTCTATATACAACAAAATTTTAGCTAAATATCTAACTATAGCTAAACATAAGTTGCATCTAGCCTATTCTTTTTCAAACTATATTATGTTTAATCCATTTTTATATAATCTATATAATATTTAAGATATTTAACTTTAACATCATATATCTAACTTTATTTTATAAATTAATAATCCTTATTTACTAGAAACTTCTACATGTATTTAACTACAACAGTTACAAAACAACCTTTGGTCTACTACAGATATACTTTAACACCTCTAACCTAACATTGATAAATCTAATAAATCTATTCTAAACTTTAAAATTACTCAACTTATTATACATATGGGCGGTCAAATGTAGAAACTACCAAATTTGACAATTTTTTCAAAAATAATCTTTTTAATTAATTTAATAGAGTTTTTGCCAACAAATATTTTTTACTTAATAATGAAAATCTGATTAATTAATAAAATTTTAAGTTACAAAAGTTTACGTTGTTTAACCTTTTTTTTACAGAATATTTTAAAAATAGAAAAAACTGGTTTCAATAATAGATGTTAGTTTATTATCTACATGATTTTTTTAAAAGTAGCATATTTTTTAATTAATTTTAAGTGGTGATATCTTTCACTTTCAATAGTAGTTTCTTCATGGTTTCTTATTTTTTTAGGTCGTCACTTTATAGTGATGTTTTTCAGTTTTGTTTTTAAAGTGGTTTCTTCTTTAACGTAATTTTATTCATTTAATAGTAAGGTTTTTCGTCATTCTGTAGTGGTTCTTTTTGGGTTCTTATAGTGACATTTAGTTTCTTTTGAAGGTTCTTGTGACAATTTTTGAAGCTTCTTAAGTGCTTCCAATGGCTTTTGAAGGTTCTTCTGATGGCTTTTTCTAGATTCTTGATATTTCCAGTGCTTTTTGGTGATTTTTGGATTTTTTTTCTGGATTTTTATACTTCTGGCATTTTTTGATAGCTTTTAAATGACTTTTTGGTTTTTCTTTCTGGATTATTAGTACTTATAATATTTTTTAGTGAATTTTAGATTTTAGGCTTCTTTCTTGAGGTTATTTCTGGATTTTTGGTACTTCTGGCATTTTTGGAAGTTCATCTAATAACTTTTTGATAGTTCTTTCTAAATTATTAGTACTTCTGATGTTGTTTTGCAGCTTTTAGAGATTATTATGATGACCTTTTGGTAGTTCTTTCAAGATTTTTGGTACTTCTAGCATTTTTTGATGACTTTTGGAGGTTCTTCTGATGACTTTTTGGTATTTAATCAGGATACTTGATACTTCTGATGGCTTTTGGAGGATCTTCTGATGTCTTTTTGGAGATCTTTCTGAATTCTTAGTACTTCTGGCATTTTTTGGTGGCTTTTGAAGTTCTTCTGATGACCTTTTGGTGTTTCTTTCTGGATTCTTGATACTTCTAGCATTTTTTGGTAACTTTTGGAGATTCTTCTGATGACTTTTTGGTGTTTCTGGATTCTTGGTGTTTTTGGCAAATATTGGAGGTTCTTCTGATGATGTTTTGGTATTTATTCAGAATACTTAGTAGCTTTTGAAGGTTCTTCTGATAGCTTTTTGGAGGTTCTTTTGACAACTTTTTGGTGTTTCTTTCTGGATTCTGATACTTCTGGTATTTTTTGGTAGCTTTTGAAGTTTCTCTAATGACTTTTTGGTGTTTCTTTCTGGATTCTTGGTACTTTCAGTATTTTTTAGTGACTTTTGAAGGTTCTTCTAATAACTTTTTGGTGTTTCTGGATTCTTGGTGTTTTTTGGCAAATATTGGAGATTCTTCTGATGACTTTTTGGTATTTATTCAGGATACTAGTACTTCTGATGGCTTTTGGAGGTTCTTTCTGGATTCTTGATATTTTCAGTGTTATTTGGAGGTTTTTTTAACAACTTTTTGGTGTTTCTTTCTGAATTTTTGGTAATTCCAGTATTTTTTGATGGGTTTTGAAGTTCTTTTGATGACCTTTTGGTGTTTCTTTCTGGATTCTTGGTACTTCCAGCATTTTTTAGTAACTTTTAGAGGTTCTTCTCACAACTTTTTGGTGTTTTTGGATTCTTGTTGTTTTTTTTGGCAAATATTGGAGGTTCTTATAATGACTTTTTGGTATTTATTCAGGATACTTAGTACTTCTGACAACTTTTGAAGTTTTTTTTGATAGCTTTTTTCTGGATTTATGGTATTTCCGACATTATTTGAAGATTCTTCTGACAACTTTTTAGTATTTCTTTCTGGATTCTTAGTACTTCAGCGTTTTTTGGTAGCTTTTGGAGTTCTTCTGATAACCTTTTGGTATTTCTTTCTAGATTTCTGATACTTTCAGTATTTTTTAGTGATTTTTGAAGTTTCTTCTGATGACTTTTTGGTATTTATTCAGGATACTTGGTACTTCTGATAGCTTTTAGAAGTTCTTCTGATGGCTTTTTGGAGGTTTTTTTCTGGATTTTTGGTAATTTCAGCATTATTTGGAGGTTCTTCTAATGACTTCTTGGTGTTTTTTCTGGTTTCTTGGTACTTCTGGCATTTTTTGGTGGCCTTTTGGAGGTTCTTCTGATAACTTTTTTAGTGGTTCTTTCTGGATTATTAGTACTTCTGGTGATTTTTTTGTCAGCTTTTGGAGTTTCTTCTTACAACTTTTGGGTGTTTCTTTCTGCTTCTGGCATTTTTTGGTGACTTTTAGAGTTTCTTTAGGAGGCTCTTTCTGGACTCTTGGTCCTTTTAATGTTTTTTTGTAGTTTTTGAAGAGGTTTTTTTCTGAATTCTTGGTACTTCTGGCATTTTTTGGCAGCTTTTTGGTGTTTCTTTCTAGATTCTTAGTAGTTCTAGTATTTTTTGGCATTTTTTTTTTGGAGGTTCTTTCTGGATTTTCATTCTGAATTCTTGGTTCTTCCAGTATTTTTGAAGGTTCTTCTGATGAGTTTTTGGTGTTTCTTTTTGGGATTTTTAATTGTTAGCATTCTTTGATAGTTTTTAGAAATTCTTCTAATAATTTTTAGTGATTCTTTCAGGATTCTTAGGTTCTTTTAGCA
>CAJVQA010004287.1:0-17881 GCA_910591915.1 Cetraspora pellucida | reverse complement strand
ATGGGAACAAAACTTTATCGAACTACCAACTAGATATTTTATCAAAAATATATGCAAAGCATATATACTAGCAATGTAGTCTTCACAAAAAAGAAACAGTGAATGGTCTCATCTAAACCACCTTATAGACTGAACCTCCTCTTGGCTTTATCTTAATTATAACCAAAAACCTACATTTTTTCATATCAATTTTAAACTTAATCAACTCAAAACTTTCAAATCTAAATTCTTACTAAATGAGTTACCTACTCAATTCTTTCTTCATAACAGATATTCTCATATCTTTACCAACACTAATTGCTTCAAATGCAATCTTCCTAACTCATCTACACACTGGTGCATATGCTCTAATACACATAATACTCTCCTTAATATCATTCATACATCTGTTAACCAAATACTTTTCAAGACTGAACTGGACGTATCATCTTCTCAACTTCATGAACCTAGTTCTAATATATGTCATCACATATGCTTTGATCACATACTATTTCAACACAATCTACATTTTATAGACATTACACTTAAAGGACTTATACCTAAATCACTTATTGAAGTCATCCGCAACTTTAATATACCTTCACAATTAGCTTCACAAATAGTAATTCAAACACTTCTACATATTAACAAACAAATTTATGAACTAATTTGGAACCATACTGCATTGAATTTTCCAATTGAAAAAAACATAACCAAATTCTATCAAGATACTAAAATAATGCTAGTAACACAATATACAACATTCAAATCATAAAGTCTCAAAACAACAATGCCAAGCTTACACATACTTATGTCTATATGGTATTGCAGATTAACTCCATTTACAATCCAATATATGTCCACCAATCGGTCAAGCAATTAGAAAAATCAACATCTGGTCAATTCTTTAGATTAAATACAATATTCTCTCTAACTATATACTAACACTCCAAATATAGGTGGGCCTTGACCACCATAGTCAGTTTAGGTCACAGATAAACTAGTCTGAGCTTTCATTCTTGCATGTAATTTTTATTTTGTTATAGACAACCTTAGTTTATTTTAGTACTCCTGTTCTAAAATATAAAGTTAAAATTATTAATAAAAATATGAGCAAGGTCTCATCTTAACACCAAAAAAAAAAATAATAATAATTGAGTGTTCGATTTTATGCCAAGTAGTTTCTATGCTTTCATTAGTGTTGCAATCAAGTGAAATATTATGTGAGTTAAGTTTTTGAGAGAGCAGTTTAGAAAATTCTAACTATTTTTCTAGTGACATGGCATTGTAATTAAAGATTCTATGACTAATGCCAGTGTAATAGCATGAAGGTTTACTAAATGCATTAGTAAAAGACTATAAATAAAAAAGAATAGAGTGGTCATTTAATGCAAAGTTGTTACTATTATCAAGATTGTAAGAAAAAAAGAACTATATATTAAATGAATCTGTTCATATATAGTCAATGTGACTTTGACTAGTATTGTTTTATCATATGAAGTGTTTGCTATTATAATGTGCACTAAGATTATACATGTTAGCTTAATAAAGTTGATGATAAGCTACAAATATCATCATGCATATTGAAGTTATCAAGAATAATTGAATAAAGGTTTAGTTGGTGGGCTTGTTGGATTCATGAAATAACTGTTTCTTGTATTTTATTACATTAATGTTTGTTAGTAAAAGAGAGATAAACTGCTATAATGTAGAGTTAACTTCACTTTTAAAAAACAAATCTAAGGCTATTGCACCTTCAGAATGTGTTTGACAGTTTTTATGTATGGTTAAAGGTAATTGTGAATCATAATAGTAGCACCTTCAGCAGAATTTTCAGAATTTGCCCAAAAGTATATAAACTGATTATTATTACAAAAGTAGAAGTTAGTGTGTTAGTAATTTTTGTTTTAGTAATACAGATAATATCGATATCATTATAAAGGCAATAATTTTGCCAAGCTTCTTTTTTTGTAATTGTGTTAAATCCTCTAACATTATGTATAGCAATATTTAAATGAAGGTTACATGAGTTTTGCATAGGCATAAAGGTTTGTTTTGGAAGTGGCAGTTATGTTGAAGATAATAATGCAGAAGTAGAAATAAATAAAGGTTGTTGTGGTAGTATTGAAGGTGTAAAAGACAGTGAGTTTGGTGTAAATATTGTTGGATATGAATTTGTTGAGTTAAGAGAATCATCTTCTGTTATATCTGATTTTAGTAAGTTGATAGATAATGCCAAATAGCTTGAAGTGATAAAATAAAATGATTAGATAGGAGTTTAGGTTCAGATAAAAGATAAACATGGACTTCACTATAATCATTTTTAATAGAAATAGTTAAGATATAGTCACAAGCATTGTTTGATAAGTAATCAAAACTATAAATATGTTGTAAGAAAGAAATAATTGTTTGTGGATGTGGAAGTAATAGAAGATGGTTATAAGCTAGGAATTTATTGTAGCATGTATGCAGTTGCATAGAGCCATAGTGTTCATTAGCAATAACAGTATCATTATGATCAGATAAAACAGTTTCAACTAGTTGTAAATAAGTGTATTTACAGCATTATTTTCATGAACAGGTTTGGTATATTGTATGTTATTAAGTATTGGAGAATATTTTGAAGAAATGGGTATTGATAGATAGAATCTATAACCAGATCAATGTGAGATGAGTAGTCAGATAGAGGTTTTGGTTTATTTGATAAGTGTATTAAACACTCACTGTAATCTAGTTTGATTAATATTGCTAGTATAAAGTTGTAAAGATTAAGTAGTATATAATTGTAAGAATGTATTTGTTCAAGAAAGAAATAAAAAGTTTGTGGATATGGAAGTAAAGATAGGCCTTGACGGGCTAACTATTTATTATAACATAAGTCTGGATTGACTAATGTATTGTGTAATGAATCTTGTAATGTTTCCTTAAAGTGTGATAATGTAATGGGATTCAAAAAAGTAAAAGATTTCTCTGTAGATTTGATTACTATATGCTTGGCTCTCACAGCTGTAAAGAGTGCCATAGCCTGCTCTGTACATTGAGTCTGGCTATCATAAACTTGGTTCTCTATGTAAATAGACTTTACCATCTGTCTACTTACATCATTCTTTTTTAAGAATAGCTTACTAGAGTAGAGGACATCATAATCTTAAAAGTGGTGGCTGTATTAATGTGATTTATAGAGAAATTTATTGAAAAAAAGTATCTGTAAATAATATTAAACTTCATATTATCTCAGTATACATTTTATTGACTAATACTTCTACTTGTAATTAAACTCAAAATACAGTAATTACCTAGATTTAATAAGCCTTTCTGCTTTATATTCATTCTATTTTTTTTGGTAATTTTAATATATAAAACAATATTTACAGCTTTTCTTCTAAATATAAACTTATTTTTTTTTCATTACTTGAGCAGTCTTGTTGATTACTTTTATTATATATTTTTGTATTATATATATATAAATTAGTTTATAAATTCTGGCCCAACATCTTGCAGGTACTTCTATGAGTCTCTATGAGTGATCTGCCTGTACTAACTATCTAACTTCAAAAAAAATTAGAGTATGTTAGGAGTTGCATCTGATTACTATTCTACAATAGAATATTGTCAATCTGATAACATTTTTTCATAGTTAAGTAAACAAAAACAAAAAAAAAACTTATATAAAAAAACACAGATATAGAGATAGATGACAAAAGATACAAATATAAAAAATAAAAAAAGAAAAAAGAAAAAATAAGAAAAAAAAAAAATATATGTAACTATTGCTATATAACTATTGAATAGTCACAATTATAAGCATGTGTTAGGCTTTTAAAAATTATAAACTATACTAAATAGAAATAACTTTACTAGTTTTCTATCTACTAGAATATTTAACAAAAACTATGTAAGATAAAACTTTAACTTGAATATAGAGTCAGCATGAGGTACTAGTTAGTTCAAGAACAGTATTTCATAGAGTTTCAGTAGTTCAAGGCACATGTATGAGTCATATTTGTATTGCTATATTGTTTACACAATCTAATTGGAAAGTAAATACTGCTAACTGTTTTAGTGTTTTATGTATTGATCTTTTAGAGAGAGTAAACTGAATCACCTACTTTTTACAAAATTTTTTTCAAAAAAAAAGAAGACATAAGGTAAACCACACTATAGCTTTTGTGAGTGCTTAACCCTTCTGAGAGTTCTTTGTAAATTTTACAGTTGTATAGAAATAATATATCCAACATTTTGTTTACTTTATGAGATATTTTTGACTTTTATCAACCACTTTTTATATGGTTCTAGAGCTTCTTTAAACCATTATTACAAAGTAATAGCTTCTTTTTTAACTTTATTTCAATGCCCACTATGTATGCTTAGTGCTTCAGAGAAGTTTTCATAAAGTTTAATATATTAACTATACCATTTTTCTGTAGTTTAGCATTTGAAAAGTTTGGTTTAGATGATTATCAGAAAGAGTTGAAAATATAAACTTATTAATTTTCTTAATAATACTAATATAAAGCTTATTTCAACAACAAATATTTTATTTAATCTAATAATACTAGTAATATTTATATCAACTATATTTAAACTAACTAATTTAATATATAATTTTTTCTTTTATAGTCTTGGTAGCAATTAAATTTCTATTTTCAGTAATCATTTAATTCTTTCTTCAACTTAAATATTCCTACAAACCTTTATATAAAAATACTGGCATTAATTATTATATCTTTAATTACAAGGCTATGTCTACAAAGGACTGAAACTCTTTTGCAGATATTCTATCTTAACAATATCTACTGCACAAAACTTCTATTAATAACCAAACTTATAAAAGCATTAAAACAACTTTATATAAAATTCAATGCTTTATTATCTATTTTACCAATTATACTATCTTTAATAAAACCTATTGCAAATGTAACTATAACTACTAGTACTCACTTTATAGCAAATTATTACATTTATTTCTTAAAAAACTGGGTTACATTATTAAACTTATTAAAAAACTTACTCAATCCTCTAATATCTTTAACATTAATCATGATATTTCTCAAATTAACAAACAGTCACAATGTGACCTTTAACTACTTATCTTCACTTATTTATCCTATATTTAACTATGACTTTAACATACTTATTCTATTTGGAAACAACTTTTTTATGCTTGCCATCTTGTAAACTCTTTTTTACTTTGTTAACAAATTAACCAAGCTATTAATAAAAGATGTATTACTTTTACAACACATTCTACTTAAGCTATTAATAGCATTCTCAATTGCTACCATCAACCTGTTCATCTTTTCAATATAAAACTATCTAATGAACTCATTACTGATTTGTTATTCATTAAACAACATGTCTGATTACATTTTTATGACTAGACTGCACTTAAATCTATTTACTAAATGCTCTTTAATAATTTTTGGCAACAATAATATCTTTCACTTTCAACCTAATACTACTTACTTAATTTTCTTATTACTAATAAAGAACTTTTTTAAACTCTTTCTTAGCTACTCAATAACAAAGTCTGTAGTCCTATAGACATTAGTTATGAAATGCTCAAACATATAAGTTCTGAATACACTTCTGTTATTACTAGTCTCTTTAACTGCTATCTTCTTGAAAATAAAATTTCAAAGCAATGAAAACATAGTAGAATTTATCCTATTTTTAAACATAACACCTTTGATAATAACTTTAAACTTACTCAACCTATAAACCTTGTTAAATATATTTACAAACTCTATACTAAAACTTTACAAACAAACTTAGCTCTATATTTTTTTCTAATCTTATTCTTTTACCTCTCAACTATGTTGCTTTTTCTAATAATAGCACTTCAATTTCTATTTATATTTTAAACAACCTTATTGAAGATGCTACTTGTAATTACAAAGATATTTGACTACTTTCACAAGATATGAGTGAAGCATATAACTTTGTCAACTTTATTTTTTTCAAACATTCAGTTTCTTGTCTTTCACTTTCTACACCTTTTTTTTTTCTAATCTTCTTATTAATTACTATAACTAAGTTATTATTAATCTTAGTTTTATCTCTTTATACCCAGTTTACAATGGCATTGACCAAGTTAAAACTATTACTTCTTTATTGTAGCATATATATTATAATTCACTTATTTAATATATACATATACAAATATTTAGTTATACTTTACAATCTTCTTGAACTACTAATCTTAAACTTCAAACAACCAACTTATTATAAAAATAATGCTCTGTTTTAGCATATATAGATAACACTTTTGGATTGCTTTATTACAAACTGAACTTTCTAACATACTATTTATAGCTAAATCATTTTATGCTATAGCCAACATTAAGTTAATTCCTCAAAATCTATTCTAATTACTAACAACTCTCTATTTTACTATACTTTTATACCATATAATAACCACCTTCTTCCACTTCATTCTTCTAAACAAACTTTTAAATTTTTAGGTTACTGGTTCATTTTAAACAACTGACAACTTAAATAAACAAAACTACTTATTGCTAAATCTTCTTAACTTATCCAAATTGCTAAAACTAAATGTATAACTGACTCATATACCTATTACATCATCAATATAGTTATTATTCTTATTCTTAAATATTAACTTCAAAATATTGTAATTAGCTAACCTATTTGCAATAAAATTTTTATTTAGCATATTGGTATTGTTAAACTTAAGACTAAACTTTGTCATACAATATTTTCTAACACTCTTTTATATTTTTAAATTTACAATATTAAACACATTTGAGACATTCAATTATAACACCACATTTCCAATCTTCTTAAATGACTAAATAATTCTGACCTATTAAAAATATCTACTCATATTTGTATCCAACAATTACAAAACAACCTCTGGTCCTCTACCAACATCTTTTTACATCCTAAGCCAATTATTGATAATCCAAATTATTTAACTACAAACTTTAAAATAATTTAGCTTATTAAATATATTGGTTGGATATTTTCAAATAGTCCAACTTATAATATTTTATATATTTTAAATTATGAACCTATTTTTCTTGAATTTCTTTTTATCTCTTATCTTAAATATTTTGTTTTCAAAAAATAACTTAGATACTACAAACTTTTCTTCTTTAATCAACTTACTATATATAATAATTTATTTCTTTTAGACTAAACAAACTCTCTAAAGATGTTATATCTCAATGGTTTACTATTTTTGAAGATATTACTATTAGTCATTCTTATCAATATACTTTATATGATTATTTCAAGCTATCTCAAGCAAACTACTTTTCTTATACTACTAATCATATTATCTCTAATATCAAATCTTGACTATTTATTGTTTTTAATAATCAAATAATTATTAGTAAGGTTAGAAGGCATAATAGCCCTATAAGTCTTATTCTTACCACCTATTGGCATTGTTCATTCTATTTTTAGTTTTGTAATCTTTATCCCATTCTTTCTTCTACTACTACAATATTTTTTAAATATTATCTTAATTCTATTTTAATTGTCAACAAATGCACTTTTTTTATTTCTACAAACTTGACTGCAAAACTACTTTGACATATTAATTCTGATAAAACTCTTAAGCTACATGCCAACTTTCTTGATATTACATACTCTATTACTATATAACACTTTTTATATATTCAATCTCTTTCTTTATTAATAATCTATTTACAACAACTGCCTTGTATCTTTTAACTAGAACAACTTACTGATAGTCTACAGTTTATTGCTAACTTTAATTATATTCTATCTATTATTTTATTCTATATTGATAGTTCTGTTATTGATCTTGGTACCTTCTAATACTCTATATATATGAGTTAGGTTCAAGTAAATAACTCTGTAACTTCTTATTTATTTAAGATACAAGTTAAACTCTGATCATGCTCTTTTAAAGCTAAAATTCTTGCTATTCTTTTAGCAATCATTACTGCTTCTAGAAACTGCTTTGTTCATATATTTACTAACTTATAATTAGTAATCTCTAAATATTATAGTATTTGCCTATTAGTATCTAAACTTTCTTATATTCATACTCTATACTTTTCTATCTGGCATATTCTTATCAACTTTATTAACTCATATAATATTCAGTTAACTTTTTACAAAGTACTGCATATCAAGATGACCTATTAAATAATTTTGCTAGCCAACTTGTTCACAATCACCAAATATTATCTTTTTTAACCTTCTTAACTAATAACTCTTATAATCTTGTTTATATCTCATTTATTAATTAACTTTCTATTAAAATTTTTATTCAACTCTATTCATACTATTTGTCAAATATATATTATAATAATTTAGATATCTTAATATTACTTTCAACAATCATTTACTATTGTATCTAATATTAACTAAAAAGCTACTTGGCTCTATATTAATACAACTAAAAAATCTTCAACTTTGCTCACAACTTTTATTTTTCTATTCTTAAAATCTTTTATATTAAAATTCTTCTAGATGAACTATCTGTTCTCTATACTCTTCACAAACATAACTCTTTATATCTTTCATCTTGTTACCAATGCAATCAAACTAGTTCTTTACTGTATTGGATCAACTGTCCTTCTATTTTAATTAGATATTATCTAAATTTTTATACTAATAGTTTCAAACTGCACAACTTTTTACATATACCATCTCTTAGTTTTACTTTATCTAGTCTAGTTCTTACTAATCTTATTTCTACTATTCATAATACTTCTATTCCTTATCATACTGTTACTTCTTTTTTTATCAAACTTTTTCTTTATTTAAACTACCAAATATACAAACAAATATAAGTTTTAAACTGTATTTCATGTTCTGTATAGTCTCAAATCACATCTTCTACTAACTTAACTTATAATTCTTCTTCTAGTTAACCCTTATTTTCTATTTTAATACTACAAATTATTACTAAAATTAATTTTTGAACTATCTAATAGATTAAATATCATATTCCTCTCTCTATATTATTACTAACATTTAAATCTAAATGAGTCTTGACAACTCTTATAAGTTTAAGTTACAGATTATATATCTGAGTCTTTATTCTTTATATATAATTTAAAAGAAAATATTTTTTTATAAAAACTTTAATTAAATTTTAATAAAGTTATAAGCATAGCCTTACTGTTAATATTTTTTAAAAAAAAACAATTTTATATATATGATTATTTAAATATATATATAATAAAAATTTATCTTCTTTGCTATTAGTATCTTTTATTTATATTACAAAAATATTCTTTAAAATTAGTAACTCTTTTAAAAATAAATAATATATGTAATAATAATAATATTTAGAATAATCTTACAAAAATTGAATCAGATAAAACCTTTAATTAAAGATATGCTTAATATAATTACTACTATTAAAGCTTACAAAAAATATATAAAAATTTACTATTATAACTGGCTAATGGCAATAATAAAAATTTAAACAATGGCTATCCTAGTGTAGTGGCTGGGTTGTCATCCTCCAAGTGGCAGGTCTAAGGTTCAAATCCTACCTATGATAAAATTTGGAAATTATATCTGCATTATGGTAACTATTTTCTCTCAATCAGTTTGCCTCATGTGGCTGTTACCTAGGTACACCAGGCCGGGTCCCCAGGCTTTGGGAGCTCAAGGCATCTATGCAAAGTGTAACATTACATGTACATTGAGGAATGTTAACCAGTGTTGCATAAGACTTCAGTACAAACCCATGATAAGACCACCAGGTGTAGAAGACTAAGAAACTGAAGTGACAGAAACCCACTTGGAAATTCCTGAGCAAAGAGGTAGCATGAACTTTCGATGTTACCATCGAACTGGTTGAAGCCCATGAAACACCTTCATAGAAACCAAAGATTAAAACCGGACAACAAATATGTATAAAGAAGCATATAACCAACCAGGTCGCTGGGTTCGCCAGAGGAAAAGGATACAGAAGTATACCATACTGGGTTATCTGGATTGGTAGTCTGGATAAATGAGACTGATGGTTCTAAGTTGCAGCTAGTAGGTGATAATGAAGAAGATGCCAAAAAGATGGGTACTGGGATTCTAGTGAACTTTACAAGAGTAGAAATAGTGTAACATAGCAGTTAAACAGGTAACTCCTGTGACTGCAAGCGTTAGGTAACTATAGTGTGTTGCATAAAACTAGGTCTAGATATGTAGGACATAAAGGCTCTAGTAAGTTTCCTATCGAGGATAAAGTAGTTCTAAGGAGACCGATAAGTATCAGGAACTTGGATGGGCGGTGCCTTTAGATGGTTCTGTGATACAAGGAGGACTGCATATGCAGAGGGTTTAAATAGGCAAGACCCCTAGTTGGCTTCAGGTATGGCAATTAGTGTAGAACTTATATAGTAATATGTAACTGGACTACTTAAATTAGACACCAAAAATGCACATGTAGCTAGTTGTAACCTCCAATGTAAAGTGAGCCCTTGGTGGCATGCCGTGTCCTAATATACTTGAATAAAAACATTGCAACTCCCAAGATAAGGACTTTAACTTAAAAAAAAAATTTAAACAAAAATTATTTAAATTTTTAATAATAAAATTCTAATTATCTATTAAGTAAAATTAAGTTTTAAAAATTTATAATTTAATGAATTCTATATAAGATTTTTGAAAAACCTATAATTTGTCTATCTTTAGATGCTATATATTTTATGAAATTATATAAAATTTATGTTACTAAAACTTATATAAAATTACATATATTGTAAATTTATAAAATATAATTTTTAACTCTAAATGAAATATGTTTTTGAGTTAATTTACTATTACACAGATCCAAATCTTAAACCATTAAATCTTTAGCCAAAATTATGTATAATGCAGACTATAATTTTGTTGATCAAATCTATTAGTCAATCAAAATTAAGATAATGCCTAGATTTAATAAATTCACATGTCATGCACAGGATTTTTTAAATAACTATAATTTGCCTATCTCTAGTAATAATATAGTGCAATATTAATATGTTAATAATAATCTAATATCTTATATTGCTTATCTAGAATTATTTAAAAAAAAAAATAATTCTAATTTGAAAGATTGGATTTATAATATTTACTTTATATTGCATCAAAAATATTAAACAAACAACTATATACAACAGTAACTGATATTTTATAGTTTTGGTATTTTTATATATGAGATATCTACAAAAAAACCTTCTTATTATAATATGAGTATGATTAAATATTAGTCAGAAAAATATATTATGAATTACATCCTAAATTTACTTCAATTAGCAAATTAATAGACCAACTGCATATGAAAAATTATATAAAATATTAGATAATAGTAATATAAAAAACAAAGTTAAATCAGCAAGATTAAATGCATTCTAATTTGCAAATATAATTATTTTAAGGATTTTAATATTATTAACTAAATTGCTAGCTTGTTCTAAAAATAAACTTATAGTAAACTACTCAACTTTAAAAATCTTTCTATGCAAATTAATTCTTTATTTATTTATCTGCAAAATTATTAAAAATTTATAATAAATGGTTTGCTATACTATATGTAAAAATTAATTGATTAAAATTTTTACTTATTAATTTTCTTTTAAACTCTATTACTTTTAGTTTTTTAATTTCTGATGATGATTGTCATGATAATATTTTACATATATATTAATAATTAAATTTACTAATTTATAATAATAATATTAATTGATCTATTGTCACTATAGCCAATAATAATGATTTGTTATAAGTAATAAATGAATTTATTATTTAAATTAATTTATGTAACATAAAGATAGAACTAGTAAATTTTAACAGCAAAGACCACTAATGTTATATATATATTAAAACTGGTAAGAGATTATATCCATCACAATTCACTTTGAATCAGGCACTATCTCTGCTAAATTGAATTTTAAGTTTATAGTTATACAAACTGAACCAATTCTAAAGTAGTTATAACCACCTAACTTTTTTTTTAAAATAAATGATATATAAAAAATTTTTTTTAAAATATTTATTTTTACTTATCACAATTTGAGTTTTCTTTGAATTCTATGTTTATTTTTCCTATTCCCTGATTATATCAATATCCAAAAATCCTTTCAAATAAAGTTCCAAAGATTTTTTATTAAAAAAAAGCTTCAATAAATGAATAATATTATGAAATGAAGAAAATAATAATGAGCTTGATCCTGCCTTGTGCTTGCAGAGTGTATAATTCTAATAAGATAGCTGTGTGACGTAGTTGCGCTAGAAACCGTCCAAGTAATGTACGAACGAAAACTGATCTAGCATCTCATTAATATATTTCGAAACATTTGATAAACACTAGGTAATCGACTTGCATTAGATAATCAAACAAAAGTTTACAAGGCATCATGTAATAAATTATCAGGCTATCAGGTTATCTGAAAATCATTTTGCTATTATCGTTGATGATCAGTAATTATGATTTAATCAACTCAATAAAAAATCCTACAAAAAAAAGAAAAAATGTTAAATATCAGGTAAATAGACAAATTAATTGCACCGGGTTACAATTTTTGCGTCTAAAATTCTTTTTTGCTATCGTTAGTTATCGAAACTACAACATCGCTTACGTTTTCATTTTTTTGTATTCAAATTATACTCTGTGATTACATATCCGAATGCACGTGCATATCCGTGATCTATATGCGTGATGAATTATTGAGTGAAAAATAACCAAAATTTGATGAATAAGTCACGCGGACCAATCAAACTTAAGATTTTGCGGACGAATCTCGTTTAAAACACACTTCGTGATTTCATCACTCCGTTCCTGGTATTTTCTAATCTTTTTACACTAATTCTTCATTGCGCCCTTTTCGATCTTTTATTATGTCCCTTCCTAATCTCTCGTTATGTCTTTTCCAAGTATTGGCATTGCGCCCCAATTCCTCATGCACACTTTCCTAATATTTTTCGTGCTCCATCCCAAATATTTAACTTTGCCTCTTTTTAATTTTTCATTGCGCCTCTTTCCAATACTTTATTGCGCCCTTTGTAATCTTTTTTTTTATGTTCCTTCCCAATCTTTTCATTATGCCTCTTTCCAATATTTATTGTACAGTACCTTTTTCACATATTGGCATTGCACTCTAATCTCTCATGCACTCTTCCAATATTTTATTGCCCCTTTCTCAACATTTTCTTTCGCCCTATCTCAAGTGTTTAATTTCGTCTCTTCTTAATCTTCCATTGCGCCTCTTTCCAATTTTTAATTGCGCCCATCTTAAATGTTTAATTTCGCCTCTTCATAATCTTTCATTGCGCCTCTTTCCAATACTTCATTGCCCCTTTACTGCTTATTTATTATCCCATTTGCAATCTTTTCATTATGCCTCTTTTAGTATTTTATTGGCCCATTTCAAATATTTTTATTTCTCTCATGCACCTTTTCCAATATTTTCATTGTGCATTTCCACATTGCGCCCTTCTCAAATGTTTTCATTCGCTCTTTTATTGTGCTCTTTCCTAATATTTATTGTGCTCTTTCAATAAGACTTAGTCCTTTATGTATTTTACATTATGAGAGGCAGTTTCTCGGCAATATGACAATACAATATTCTGTTAATATTGATAAATAATATAACAAGTTTTATAGCCCCAATGATTATGTAAGTAAATTACAACGTCAATCATATCTAGGAAATTATAAATTGCCGATATTCTTACTCTTTTTCTTCAGCATTCTACTTATTTTTTCTAAAAAGAACAAAAAATATCGTCTCCAAAATGTTGCCAAAATTTTATTTAAAATTTATCATTGCAGCTTTGGCTTTTATTACCATTGTCATCAGCCCTGCCTTTACTATGCCTAACGAACGTTCGGAAAAAGTATAGCTTCATGTTATTGTTGATAAAATTCATACATGAATTACAATCTTTCAACTAAATAAACCTTGTTTGATTAATTACATACCGTATAAATTAAATAAAATTATTAGAGAGTGAGTATAAAGATTAATTTATCAATTAAAAGCTTTGAAATTGTATAAAAACTTCATTAATAAATTAAATTATTAGTTCGTAAGTATAAAATTAATTTATAAATTAAAAACTTTAAAATTAAACAACACTTTACTAATCATATAAGCCAAATTATTAAATTAAAACTTAAAATTAAACAAACTTTCGCTAATTGCATATAAATTAAATTATTAGAATGTGAGTATAAAATTAATTTATACTTTTAAAAACTTTAAAATTAAACAAAACTTCGCTAATTGTGTATAAATTAAATTATTAGTACGTGAGTATGAGATTAATTTATAAATTAAAAACTTTAAAATTAAACAAACTTCACTAATCGTGTATAAATTAAATTATTAGAAAGTGAGTATGAAATTAATTTATAAATTAAGAACTTCAAAATTAAACTATACTAACAAATGCCCAATTTTGCTTAAAATTTATTATTGCTGCACCCTTTTTATTATCAACTCTGCTCTTATACTATTAAGCGTTCGGAAAAAGTATAGCTTCATGTTATTTTATGTTCAATAAAATGTTTAATTTTACATTGTTATATTTATTTACGTTTATTTATATAATCATTAGAGAGTGGGTATAAAAATCTAGATTATAAAATTAGGAACTAAATGCTTTCAAAAAAATTTTAAGATTTATATGTAAATTATTAGGCCGTGAGTATGAAATTAATTTATAAATTAAAAGCTTTAAAATTAAACAAAACTTCGCTAATTGTATATTAATTAAATTATTAGGAAGTGAGTATGAAATTAAATTATAAATTAAAAACTTTAAAATTAAACAAAACTTCACTAATTATATATAAATTAAATTATTAGTGGGTAAGTATGAAATTAATTTATAAATTAAAACTTTAAAATAAAACAAAACTTCGCTAATTGTATATAAATTAAAATATTAGGGCGTGAGTATGAAATTAATTTATAAATTAAAAACATTAAAATCAAACAAAACTTTGCTAATTGTATATATTAGATCGTGAGTATAAAATAAATTTACAAACTTAAAATTAAACAAACTTTCGCTAATTGCATATAAATTAAATTATTAGAATGTGAGTATGAAATTAATTTATAAATTAAAAGCTTTAAAATTAAACAAAACTTTGCTAATTGTATATAAATTAAATTATTAGAAAGTGAGTATGAAATTAATTTATAAATTAAGAACTTTAACATTAAACTTTACTAACAAATGTCAAATTTTGGTTAAAATTTATTATTACCACGGCTTTTTTATCATCTTATACCTACTAAGCGTTCGGAAAAAGTATAGCTTCATATATTCTATGTTTAATAAGCTGTTTAATTTTACATTATTTATATTAATGATGATTATATAATCATTAGAGAGTGGGTATAAAAATCTAGCTTATTAATTAAGAATTAAATACTTTAAAAAAAGTTAAAGTTTTGCAATTATATGTAAATTATTAGCAAGTGAGTATGAAATTAATTTATAAATTAAAAAGTTTAAGATCAAACAAAACTTCGCTGATTGTATATTAATTAAATTATTAGCCCGTGAGTATGAATTTATAAATTAAAACTTTAAAATTAACAAAACTTCGCTAATTGTATATAAACTAAATTATTAGGCTGTGAGTATTAAATAAATTTATAAATTAAACTTAAACAAAACTTCGTTAATTGCATATAAATTAAATTATTAGGGCGTGAGTATGAAATTAATTTATAAATTAAAAACTTTAAAAACAAAACTTCGCTAACTGTATATAAATTAAATTATTAGTGGGTGAGTAGGAAATTAATTTATAAATTAAAAACTTTAAAATTAAACAAAACTTTGCTAATTGTATATAAATTAAATTATTAGCCCGTGAGTATGAAATCAATTGATAAATTAAAACTTTAAAATAAAACAAACTTCGCTAATTGTATATAAAGTAAATTATTAGGGTGTGTATGAAATTAATTTATAAGTTAAAAACTATAAAATTAAACAAAACTTAGCTAATTATATGTAAATTAATTATTAGTGGGTGAGTATTAAATCAATTAATAAATTAAAAACTTTAAAATTAAACAAACTTCACTAATTGTATATAAAGTAAATTATTAGGGTGTGAGTATGAAATTAATTTATAAGTTAAAATTTTAAAATTAAACAAAACTTCACTAATTGTATATAAATAAATTATTAGCCGTGAGTATGAAATTAATTTAAAAACCAAAAACTTTAAAATTTAACAAAACTTCGCTAATCGTATATAAATTAAAATTATTAGTACGTAAGTATAAAGTTAATTTATAAATTAAAAACTTTAAGCTATACAAGCTGTACTAATAGGTTATATTTATATATAATTTAAGAAATCAGTGTTAGTCGGAGTGTCGTGAGTATAAAGTTAATTTATTAAAAATCTTATTTACAATTAAGCAACTCTAATCAGTTATCTTCAAATTAAATTACTATAGTCTGTAAATATATAGTTTATATATTTATATAATACTAAATTTATTTTATTGGGTTTAAGTTAGAATTTTGTATCATTATTAATTAAGATTTAATTTGTGTTACGCAGTAATGCAATTAAATATACTCCGACAGGCCATATGAAAATTCACTAAAAGTTTTAATTGTAACTATATATTAAATAATATAATTATAAAGATGGTTATAACTATTTTTTAAATATTTAGTTTTAATTTTGATAAATTTTAATTGTTGACATATACAATTATGGTTTTTCATAAAAGACATATTTATATATAGAATATTTGTAGAGATCAGTACTGACATTTTTGTAATTCTAATTATATTAATAAACTATAATTAAATATTATATTGAGTTTTTTTAAACTGCTAAGTTTTAGTATAAAATAAACCAACATGAAACTTATTCATCTTTATTCTGAAAAATCTACTATGATTTCATCTTTACCTTTATCTACAACAAATATAACAACCATTTACTCAAAATTACTTTTTCTTTATTTTTAATATTATTTCAAATATTTCATTATCTCTATAATAATACCTTTTATAGTCTTTATGAATAATACTGTTTGGTACAATGAAAGTCCTAAATCACTTCAATGTATTCTTAATAATACTTAACAACTTTACAATTTAAATAATATTGAAGTTAATCCAACTAAATCTGATATTTTATATATTTTTCAAAACAAAAATAACTAAATCTTACTAAATCAAATTTTTTTTTTTTAATATTAATGGTGAGGTCATGTCTTTAAATCAAATTTTTTATTATAATAATCAAATAATACCTTTATATAAATCTTATAAAACTATATAATATTTTAATATCTATTTTAATAAAAATAATTCAACTAAATCATTATATAAGATGTTCTAAAACAAAATTAAAAACTTTTTTGCTTTAATCAAATTTAAAAAATTTATATCTAAACAAAATTCTATTCTTTTCAATATAATATTACAATTATCTTTAGAATATCTTTTATAAATCTTATAATTTCAAAAATACAATAATAAACTTTCATATCTATTTTCTATTATAACAAAAAAGATATTTTATCTTATTAAAAATATATTTTATATTTTTCTTATTAATTTATTATTATTTAAACTTCTAAATTTTAAGAAGTGTGGTGACTTAGTAAAGTGGATAAATTATTAACCTCTCAAGTGATAAATTGAAAGTTCAAAACCTACTGATGCCAAAATTTTGAAAAACTATCTATGTTATATCAGTATTACAAAAAGTAAGCAATATTATAGCAATAACATTTTATCAATCAGTTGAGATCAAATACCTGTAACATAGTTGTATCAGCTTGACTGATAGGTCATAGAACATCTATACAATGTTAGAGTTATACAGAAAAATACAAACTGGTAGAGGCCTGCGTTGGGTCCCGCAGCCCGGCCCGGCCCGGCCCGGCCCGCAAATTTTTGCGGGCCGGGCCGGGCC
>CAJVQA010004286.1:0-17882 GCA_910591915.1 Cetraspora pellucida | reverse complement strand
TAACGTCATTTTCACCTAAGAATGATAATAAAAAAAATCCGAAACTGCAAGCCAAATAGTTATTCACAAATATGATGGTATACAGCAAGGGGTGTCTTTGGATGCGAGTATATGAAATAGCAATCGATTTGTAACCATTTAAGAAAATACTAAAATTATTATTTAAGATCGTAAACAATGAATACTTAAAAAAAAAACAAATCTTGATAATAATTCAATTATAGTGGTTCTGAAAGTTTGAAAGGAATTATTAGTAGTGTAAGTTTCTTTACTTAAATTTCGAAAGTTTAATTATTTTAACAATGAATCTTTCTTTTAGGATATTTTACAATTAGTGAATATTAAGGTTATGGATCAGGATTTTTGTGAATCTATTAAAGAACCTGGCTTGGCTTTTACTTTCGGCCTCTTCGATGATATTCTAAGATTTGGTAAGCTTTTTTTTATCATTCTCATTACTATATTGTATTATATACGTAACGTTTATTCATTTACAAAATACTCTTAAAGGCAATGATAACATTGCTGTTAAAGATGTTATTCCTCCTTTTTACCATACAATAAATTGTAAACTTATTGAAACAACATTTTTTTCAGTTTGGCTTAATGATGCTGATAAAGATAGTACTACAGTATTGGTAACGAACTGAATTTCACTGGTATTAATGAATCTCATATTGCTGAACCCATTCGCTGGGTTCCAGTTAGAAGAAATGGTTACTGGGAAGTTGAATTAGAAAAAATTGTTTTTTCTGGAGAAGTTGAGATGGATGAAACTGATGCAGCAATTGGTACCGGAACATAAATGATTGATGCCAAGAAAAACTTTGCTGTCAATATATAGTTGTTTGTGACCTTACCTAATTCCAGCATGTAATTCAATAGCAAATCATTTACTTTGAAGGGTTCTGAATATGTTTTGATTGTTCATCCTAGTTCAAAACCAATGTATTTCCGCGTTTGACATTCTTGAACCGTTGGGTCCTATTTGGATAAGTGAGTATTTTTTATTTTATGTAATTGGAACCATGAATCCAAACACTTCTAAAAGTTATTCTGTATGTAGTAGGTGATGTCTTTCTACGTAAATTCTATTCATTTATGATATCCAAAATATTATGGGTTGTCCTTTTTTTTGAATTGCTTTATTTTTATTTGAAACTTTATTATGTAACTAATGACTTTTTTATGTTAGGTTGGATTGACTAAAGCGAAATAATGATAATTCATCAAGATTATATATAGTTTTCTTATTAGGTTTTTGCTGGTTGTGACTTTTTAACTATTAATAAAAATATAGTATGTGCAAAAAATAATTCATTTACAACATAATGAAACTAAGTGTATATATTGATTGTCAAAACTATATATTTGTTATATCAAGTATTTGTGTTAAATGATTCGAAATATCGAACATGCGCGCCTTAAATAACACGCAAATGAGGACTCATGGTGGATACTATTGAACCCAAGTGCATTTCTAAAATATTCTTTTGAGATATAATTACTAAGTGGACAAATTTTTAATATATAGCTTTATTATGAAAATCAACAAATCATTCAAAAAATTTCTATTCTATTGGATACCTTAACGAAAACTAGTTATGTAAATTAAATGTATGCAGTCCATAGAAGTGTCATTTACGTAGATAATATAATCAATCATTACATATTAAAATATTGGGTTTTATTATGTTTTTTAAAATATGTTGCATATTTACATATTTATTGGAGTATTTATGAAATATACATATGATTTTATGAACCTATTTTGTATATTCTGTGATAGTGTTGATAAAAAAAAAAAATTGACAAACATTTGTCAAGTTAACACACATATTATTAATCATTAGCAAGACAAGTGTTTGCCAAAATATTTGCAACAGAATAATCGTAAACAATTTTTATAATCAAGTCAAGGCATCTTCCATCATTTCGAGGACGGCGACGAAAGACTGTATCATCATTAGATGTAATCCTTGGATTTAAAGTAAAATTTCCTAAATAAACAATATTGGATTCTTATAATAAATGAATCTAATCTACAACAATAATTAGCATAATAATTATCAACCATGCAATAATTTACTTACCCGGAACAACAAATCTATTTGGTTGGTTATTATTAGTCGTGAATGTTGGCGAGGTAATAGCAACTCTGAAACTAGTTGCAGTAGAAGCTGGTTGTATATTTCCATATCCAAAAGATGTTGTTGTTCCAGATTGAATACTCGTAATATTTCCGAAAGATGGCAGACTAGTCGGTTGAGAATTGAATCCGAAACCATTATTATCATTTGTAGTCTGGATAATCGGTTGATTAAATCCGAACGTTCCAAATGATGGAATAGTTGTTTGAACATTCGTAAATGTACCAAATCCATTTGATTGGACTACAGTCTGAGGGTTTCTACTAAACGCATTTACCCCAGTAGTAGTACCAAATAGATTAAAAGAAGGAGCGGTGGTCACACTACTAAACAGGTTCAGTCCTATCCCTGGTCCAGTAGTAGTAGCACTAGATGAAATATTATTTTGTTGATTATTGGTGTTTATTTGAGCAAGCAAATTTCCCAAGGTTCCAAATAATGGTTGGGTTGAGCTATTATTATTTATATTGGTTTGAAGATTGGTTTGTTGGTTATTGATAGAGTTTTGTCCAATAGCGAAAGATGAAAGTGAAGGACGATTATTATTTATTAGAGGACCGATTGTTCCATTAGGACCACCTGAACCACCAATAAATGAAGCACGAGAATCAAAGTCTGGTGGAAGATCAGGTGGAAATCGAGGAGTACCTTCATTAAGAAGCCAGGATATTTCAGGAATTTCAGATTTAAGATGTCTTTCTATTGTATCTCCAAACTGTTGCAGAATTACATAACCTACAATGTTAAATGGTTTCAAAATATTTTCAACAATGGCACTTTGTCGATACGCAGGACTCCAATATTGTAAACCTGGTTGACCATCTTCATAAAATTTCAGATGAATCTCAGTTTGAAGTTGATCCATTGCTTCATGGATCAATTCCTTGAGAGCAGCAACAAAAGCATCAACTTTAGCAGCTACAGTTTTTTCGCCTGAAGCTAATGAAACATCTTTAATAGGTATTTGAAAATAATCAATCTCTTGATCTAATTCTTCTCTGCTGACAGAAATGGTGTTTTTATCTGACCGTTCATTCCATAATATTTTACCATTACGATAAAATTCAAGAATATATCGAAATGCATAACCATTTCTATCAATAAAGTATTCGTTGCCATTCCTAAAAGGATTAATAGCATTATAATAGTAAGAATATATGATATATGATGAATAATAATGACATCTATACATACCTAGGATGAAGCATTGATCTATTACGTTCCTGAAACATTGTACCAAGGAGAGTGTCAGGGAAAGCAGTCAAAGTCGATGGATATGTTTCATACTAAGTGGTTTAAGACATTAAAGTTATTTATTTAAATATTATTAATGATAAAGGCAATATAATTTTTTTTTTTTTTTGAATTACCTTTATTCCTCCAACATTTAATATAATTGTCTCCTCCCGAGTATACTTTACACCATTATCAATCGCTTGTAATGTTTCCATAGATTTTTACTAGTATAATAATACACTTTAAATTTTAAAATCGACAATTAATAATAAAGCAATTGCTTATAAAAATTTCAAAAATAAAAGTCAATATAATCTTACTTGGACTATGCTACAACGTTTTGATTATGCAAGAAGATATTTGGCATTGCTAACACCATGATACAAATAGAGAAAGGCTCACCTTTATATTAATTTCGTGTAATAGTGCAAAATGAGAAGATAAAAATTGGTTGAATTATGTAAAATCGGACAACACATTTTTTGCTCAAAACAATTATATAAGCCTTTTTTACATCATACCGATATCACATACCGATATTGGGGGTTCACAATACATATGATCACAAATTACCAACCGGTCGATTTTCATTCTCTCGTGTAACCATAGCCGCATCTATGTTGCCACGCGAATTTGAATGCTATTAAATTATTGAAGTTAATGATAGATAAATATTTGTATTTGTTATTAATGTGATTATTTATGGTCCTTGTTCAAACCGATACGTACATGTGTATCTTTTTAGAACCGGTAATAGTTCTCATAAATGGATTATAATAATATATTTTTAAAGGTGCTGGTGAAATAAAACTAAGTGTGATGAAATAATTTAACCACTATTGGTTGAATTGGTGAGATTAATTTCATCATCTCTAATAATATTAATTACCAATGATTCATAATGTCGAAGACAATAATGGACAAATAAATTTGGAAATGAATATAACGTTAATAAATCCATTAAATCCGGTATGGTTTAATTATTATAATAAATCCATTAAATCCGGTATGGTTTAATTATTAAATCCATTAAATCCGGCATAGTTTAATTATTATAATAAATCCATTAAATCCGGTATGGTTGATTATTTAATTAAACAAAAATACCAATGCAATTACATTTGAAACTGTGAAGTTGATGGACATTCATTCCTACATCTATTATCTATTACAGTATTATAAGAAATGCTGCAATCAAACCAAGATTGTTTCATTTATTAAGCTAGAAGAAAGATAAAGATCGCGAGAGTTAAACAATGTACATTATATATTACTAAATGTAACTTAGGTCATTATAAAATCCTTCTCACAGTAAAATTTACAGCTTATTATTCTTTTATATACGCTTAGGCGCTTGATTGTGTTTAAAAAAGGCTTACAATCTTTTTACAGTGAAGAAATGACTTAAAAGTACTTAATTAAAATTTGCGCCAATCAAAAAAGTGGGATGATGATGTAAAAAAGTTTAGAGCAAGTGAAATATCTTTCCAAAGCACGGAATGAATGAGATAACCCACTTTCTACTAGCGATAAATTATGTATAGATTTGATTAGTAAAAATTTCTGTTGTAACTTTTTGTGAACATACAACATACAGTATATCAAATTCTTAAGGCCATTGCTATCACCTAAACTACGATTAACACGATTCATTCAATTGGGTTCACTAAAGCATTTATCTAAACGGTGTCCCTATGCGCTCAATGCAACTAATAATTGAATAAGTACGATATAAGATGTCTTAAAACAAATATAACTTTTTAATATTAGGGTAAGGGCAAATAAAGGCTAGAAGTAAGAATAAAGTATAATTTATATAGTTAATTTCACGGGAAACATTTTTTCTTAATACCTCCAAAGGTGTCTTCATAGTAGGATTTTTGAGATATTAAGAAGGTTCACAGAGTACATGGGGCACCGTTTAACAAAGGTTCTTTACTAAACTAGTCAAATTCGTTAGTCGCACTTTCTGAAGTTAATAAATCCCATTCAAAAAAAAAACTTTCTTATGATAGCTTATTCATGCGTCGTTTTCCCATTTAATTTTTAATACAGAACTAAACAGAAAACATAATTTTAATCGGCGCTTACATAGCGGTAGGTAATTTTATTGGAGAGTTTAGATTCTGAAACAACAGAAAAATTTTTTATACAAGTCCGAGTAAGATAACTTCGTGATGCACGTAGTTTTAACCAACCTTATGTTTGCCTCTGTTACAGTTAGCATTTCTAAGTAACCGTTCTCTAAATGCAAGGTATCTTCTGGTTCGAAGTATAGAGTTGTTATGTATACTTTTTCTAAATATAGTTTTTGGTATAGTTCTGGTAAATTTCACCCAGGAATATTATTATACGGAGTGATATTACAGTATTAAATCAATTTTATTTTATTTTTATTCTATAAAACATATTTGGGTGAGTACACAGCAAAACCATGCTTAGAGTATATGTATTATATATACTCTAAGTATGGTTTTGCTATGTACTCACCCATTTGTTGCTTTTGTTTTTTTATTATCGGCTTTACTAAGTCGCACCCGTGGTGATTGTTTGATGTTCTGAGTAAAAATGTTTAGCATTTCCAAAAACTTTGCCCTATACCTAATTTGAACCCTTAACATAGAACCCTAACACCCAAATTTTATTAGTAAATTGATATTTACACACCCTTTTTTTATATTGCCACACCCTGCTAATTCTAAACCGAAACCCAAACCATAATAATTTATATTGATGGTTATTAACAAGGTGCGGCAATATCAAAAAAAGGTGTGGAAATATGAATTTCTTAAAAATATGTTGAGCACCGCTGGTGTAATTCAGTAAAACCAATTCTAAATTCCGCAACTAAATTCCGAAGCATATCTGGATTCAACATATAAAATTTTCAATTCGCCCATAGATTTTGATTATTGTGCTTGGTATAAAAGGATATGAGAATCGGAGATTCTATAGATTTTAAAAATTTATCGATTTCAAATAAATACAGTATAAATTTAACCGATTTAAAATATAAAGTAACAAGACCGAAAAACTGTACAGTACTTCTATAAAGATTCAGTTCCATAATCCCTTGAAAAAATTATCACTTCTATGGTCAAAATCCTACAATAAATGCAAAATCAATTATTAATGTAAGCCACATAGTATTGAAATTACATTATCCTATTTTTCGAATAAGGAAGAGGACAATACATGACATTTTTTGACGGCTAAAACTCATTCGCAATTTCTTCACCAGCATTTACCGCTACAACTTGTATGTATCAAATGAAAAGCTCTTTTACACTGTTTTATATTGATAGTTTGATTATGTTTAGTTATGAACTAATAAATATATTTTTCACCTACTTCTATAACGCTCGCCCAATACTGGTGAGATGCTCTCAGAAATAATATACGGTATCAATAATATAAAACATATAAAAATAGGCACTATAACAACATTGAGATAAAAAAATATTATGTTGTAAATAATGAGGGTTAGGAGAGTATACCCTGGATTCAAGTAGTAAGCTGTCAAGAGCTGCCTCTTTATTATCACTTGGGCTAGGAAAGATGCCTATCCTCTGGATTCAGGTAGTAAGCTGTCAAGAGGTGCCCTATGGTCAAACTAATTAAAACATATTTTACCGTTTTTTCGACAGATGCCATTTTCAGCATATTCAGTCATTTTTCTGTTCGCAGTAATCGTCTGTGCCACGTGCCATTAGTCTGTTCCAATGTTACGCGATTTGAGGTCAAAAAACCCAAATATAAAGGGATGCAGTGCTGGTTAAGTAAATTTCGAGAACTAACGAAAGTAAAATATGATCGATTAATACTCAATATTAAGAATGATCTTTTATACGTACATATGAGAACTGGTCCATGAAAATGTCGATCTGGAAGTTAAAAGATTTTCCGATTAATCATCAAAATAATATGTTATTATAAAATGACAAAAATTATTGTTAATCGGAACTGTCATTTTGTTAGACCAGTTTTCATGAGTTTACTAATTTCCTCATACTTCTGATCGGTTCTACTAGTTATTCACATATCGGAGTATCTGTTATCAAGGCTTACCATTCGGAATATTGCATTATATTTTGGATACTTGATTGGCCAATATATGCGTTATGGATCGTAACACAATTATCCCACGGTGTGAGAAAAACACGTCTTAGCCAAAAAAAGTACAAATAAAAATGCGGGAACCGTAGATGATATCATTGATTCATATGATAACGATTAACTTTATGATTGAATGGTTTGTACCACTTTTTTTTTTTATCTTAGTTATATCAATACGCGTACACGTCCAAATGTTTGTGAAATTGCAGATCTCAAAACAATAGACGTGAGATATATAAGGATCGTTTAGTTACGTTGCTATTTTATAACAGATGAGTATAAATTCTTTTAAGCTTATGAGTTAATTAATTGCTCGTTAATAGATGAATACTTGTGATCATCCAAGGGAAAATATTTATTTAAGAATTTTGGGATATTCTTTTTTTTTAAATACAAACTTTCACTACTAATGATTGACATACTATTATTATATTATTATATCGTATCATATTATTGGAGTATATTATTCCGGGGCATTTAGATTAGGCGGCATTTACAATTTAAATTACAGCTAATTCGAATTTAAAAACTATTATAAATTTTTCAATGAAATATTGTTGAGTATATATAGTAAAAATATACTAATAAAAGTATTATTTATTTTTTTTAACATTTCGGTAAAATTTTTAGAGTGGTTTTTAAATTTTAAATTCAGCCGTAAATCAGCGTTGTTATTGGGACTTTAAAGATAATATAATGCGAGTGGCCTATACTTAATGGTTACGCAAAGTGTTTTAAAAGTTTAAATAACTATAACTTTTTATCTAAGAGGTTTTAAAAAATCCACCTGGTAACTTTATAAAGCTATATTAGCTTTACATATTTTTTCAAAATCTCATTACTATAAAGAGTTGATGTATTTTGAAAATTGAAATTTTATATATAAATTTATATATAATATTTCAATTTTCAAAACACATTAACTCTTTACAGTAATGAGATTTTGAAGATATTTGGTACATATATAGAGCTAATATAGCTTTATAAAGTTATCAGGTATATTTTTTAAAACCTCTTAGATAAAAAGTTATAGTTATTTAAAAATTCGAAACACTTTGTGTAACTGTTGAATATAGGCTTTCAGCATCATATCAAAATAATACTATATGGCATTACTTCCAAGGTTTTTATTTTTATGCAATACTGACATACTGTAAATTGCAGATGTTATCTCATTATTTAATTATTTAAATTACTTTTTTTTTGCGAGTATATGGTTACTTTTATTTAATTAATCAGTGTTAATTAAAAAAATTCGAATACAATTTAATTTTATTACAGTCAGACCTCGATATAGTCACTCTTAATATAGTCACAAAGTATAAAACTAATTTTATTTTAGTTTTATCACCCTTTATAAACATAACATTAACCTCTGTATAGGCACTATTGTTTTAGTTACATTGCGTTTTGGTTACCAACCCGGTTATTATATTAAGGTTTGACTGTAGTTAATTACAATTCCTTATTATTTTTATAATGTACATACACTGTTCAATTTTATATTATTTTTATTTCCCAACATAGTTACTAATTATAAATTCATAGTTTTTCTATTTGCATAATGCATAAAACAATTTTATTTTTTATTAATAAAATACAACTTAATTGTGTAATAAATATTTTAAAAAATTAACTTTAAACATAAATAACTTAGTGATTTGTTTTAGATAATTAAGTTAACTCATGTAATAATTTTAATAAGCACAAAATAATTAATATCCAATTACAAGATTATAAGATTATTAATAATTTGTATTACTTTATTTATTATATAAAATAATACAACTTATTAACTATCTTGTAATGATTTTACCAATTTTGGGCTTATTAAAATCATCTCATTAAGTTGATCATTTTTGTAGTTAAGTTATCCAAAACAGACTGCTGGATCAAAATAATATTCATGTTTAAAGACAAATTATTGATAAAATTTAAATAATTTTAATTGGTTAATTAATATATCATATGATTTATTATAACTGTCTAATTGCATATACTGTCTATATGCATAAAAAAGTCTCTGACAGATGGTATGCAATTAGACAGTATCAACTGTATAAGTAAACGAACCTATTTTTACTAACGAAAGTAATAAATAAGTACTTGTAATTATAACAAATTATTAAATAAATGTTGCATAACACATTTACCTGGATTTCATTATCGACTTAAATTACCCAAAGATCGATTTTATTTATGTTATCACTATTGGTATAGAATAAATTATGACTTAATAATACAGTAGAATCCGACCAGACTTAATGATTCATGGCTTACACTAAATTATTTTTTTATGTAACATCACCACTTATTTTTTATGCCGATTTGAAAACGAACATTGATAGACAATTTAAAATCTCGGAAATTTTAACAGCCTATAGAAAAAATACCGCTGACTTCACATTTTATTGGTATTTATATTTGTTACGTACTTCTTAATATACGAATCGCTTAGTAATCAATTTAAAATTACCTTATTTACATTATATTTTATTGACAAGATACATCAGCGGTATTATTTTTATGGGTGATGCTAGGTTTGCTCGGAAATTTTCATCATGCCGCCACATCTTTTATAAATATTACATGCGCAACTAATCAGCGCACTGGACATATAAAGCATGTAGAAATTATGAGCTTTCCGTATAACATTTTAAGTTCAATAAACCCGAATGTTTCACATCTAGGTAGATTTTCTACGTGATTATAGAATCTCCGAAGTATCTATTCGACGTACTGAATTCGCTAAGGAATTACAGTCTAAGTGAGACAATCCTGAATCATATACTACTCGTTAAATATAAACGTCTCTTTCGAGGATTCTACTCGAAGTAGCATGGCAGTTAGTGAAAGTTCGATGTTAATGTTTGAGACAGACTTTTCATGGTTCTAAAAAAAAAAGCTATCTTTCTAACAATGAATTTCATTTAGGATATTTACATTTAACAAATATCAATTGTAGTTATTAAATATGGCAAATGAGATAATGCTTTTAGAAACAGTTGAAAAGCTGATCAAAAAACAAACCAAGAAAAAAAAACCACAAAACTCAATATAATTATTCAGCAAAGGCAGAATATTTAAATAGGCACCAAAAGTGCACGTTAGTATTCAAAATTTTACTTTATTGACTTAATCAATATTATTCTTTGTCTCGGGATTCCCATCAATTTTCCATTCAATTATTCCAAATTTACTTTTATTTTCTCCTTCATATCGTTTTTTAACCCAAGATTCTATCATAGAAAGGTATACCCAACCTTCTGAAGATCTTTTTTGGAAGAATATTTCCATACCTTTGAAAAAACATTATATAAGTTTATAGTGCAAAATATGTAATATTATAAGAAATTATACGAACTTTTTGGATATAACATTTCATGTGTAGTTAATAATACAATTTTACACCTACAAATATGTGATAAGAAAGCGTAATACAATTGTTAATTTTGAGTACGTTCGCACTAAACTTGTGATAACTTGTGATAAACGGTCCACACAAGCCATTAAGTACTGTCTTATGATACTGCGCTTATTAATGATATTTATACATACCTTGCTCTACTTATAGCCACATTCCAACGATTTCGATCGAATAGGAAATCAGATTCTCGAACAATTTCATTCTGATCGAGAAACACGAAGCATGCAATAACAAGGTCCGCTTCTTGACCTTGCATTTTTTCAACAGTGTTTATTTTTAAATTATATTCAGGGTTAGATGTATATTCAACAAGTCGAGATTGGACGACTTGCCGTTGCCGATGATGCGGTGTGACAATAAATAATGATGGTTTACGTGACTGTGAATTGGTTTTACTAAGTGAATCAAAATATGCTTTCACTATTTGGGCTACAATATCTGCTTCTGCGTGCAAAACTCTTTCTGAAAGTAATCCAGATATGGTAGATTGTGATTTGTCTTTGTCATTATTTTTTAACGATAACTTTACTAAACTTATTGCTGTTTCAGGAGATAAAATTTTTCTTATATCTGGATTATCTACGTGCTGCAATTTATCGTCTTCGATATTCAATTTCAAAGAAGGTTGTTTCGAAGTGTAATCATCGCCATATATGTTTTGGAAGAAATTATTTAGTTCTTCATTCTATAAAATAAAAATTGATAAATTTAAGACAATTCATATAACTACATAACCGAAATACAAAGATATGCTCACCATTCGCCAATTATCTCTAAGTTGAAGTGTGCATGGACCAAAAACATGTTTTTGTCCTTTTTCAAGGAATGAATAGTCTCCATTAAATGTAAAACCGTCTTCCCTTCTCATCAAACATTGTTGAATAGATCCGAAAATAAGTGGATGGTTATCTCCATAAATGGGATACGTATTCTGAATAATAGGTCCAAGTTGCTACAAAATGATACATTCATTTTATATTGGTTTTTGAACAACTGGGAACAACCGCATAAACAATATTTACCATATGGTCTCCGGCAATAATTAATTTTCCACTAGTCGGATTCAAACATTCTAGTGCGATACTGGCATCTGAAACCAGAAGCTTTTAAAATGACGTTTATACGTAATAGAAAATGAATATATGCATCGATTGTATTACTAAGTGAAATCAAAGACAAGAATAATTCTATTTTTACATTCATGTTACCTGTGATCCTTCATCAATAATCATAATATTACAACCTGTCCATTGTCCGCTTTTCCATTCTTTGCGGATCTTGTGCCAATCCCATACTGTTCCTCCTACGACGATAGGTTTACCAGGAATACCAAGCTTACCACCCGAAATTTTTCTGGGCAATGTCTCAGCCTTGCAATCGTTTACACCATCAATAGGGTTTTTGAACTCTTTAACCGTTCGAACTATTGTAAAATCGCTTGTTTTATTTCTTTCTTTTCGCACATTAGCAATACGATCCAACAGGTTATCGATTGCAGATCTGGTGAATGCTGTAACCCCGATCATAAAATTTTTGTTTTCTGTAGGTTGAGGTTTAAATGTAGACAGATACCATGTAACAAACAATGCAAGGAAATGTGTTTTTCCAGATCCCTTGATTGCAAATAGTTATATCCAGTATTAAAAAGTAACGTGAAAGAAAAAGTATTAATAATATAAATATATGATTAAATATTATGATTTAATTCCTCAAAAAACAAAGATAAATTTTTCAACACTTATTATACTTACTGGTGGACCCCAAACAATTTGTAGTCTTTTTTTCAATATCACTGCTGCAATTTCTTTCTGAGATGGAGACATAGAAAAAGAATCTAGAAGTCCCAAAGCAGTATCTTCTAATTCCTTTGGATAGAAATGTTCTTCGGATTGAGAAGATCCCCACGCATTAGGATCTCTTAAGATGTCCTAGTATTTTAATTTCATAAATAGTATAATGTTTAACCACTTTTATCAAGATAAAGAGTTTTCCACTTACTAGGAATACAGAACTTTGTTGTTCATCAATTTCTACGAGCATATTCAAGATCTTATCTGTATTAAAATCTATATATCTTTTATATAGACGATATATACTGCCTACATTAATATTTTTGTTACTAAATTTTCCCTTTAATTGGATCACTCTACGTGTAGGATCGCTATCATCGATCGATACAAGTGAGAGAACTAGGAGTGGGTACCCAAATAATTTATCTTTATATTTCATATCAGAGAAACGGATAGCTTCAAGAATTCCCTAAAGATTTATAAATTGCAATTTCGATTATTACGAAAACTTCATTCATAATAAATACATATATATTGACATACCTCTGGAGTATCGTCAACTAAGATGAATTCTTTAATAGGTGATGGTTCAAGTACATGAAATTCGTTATCACAGTTTATAACAATAAACCGAACTGTCCATTCATGCCCATCTTCTTTTTTAATAAACTTATCTATCTTCACACGAAGTCCATTTTTAGTTTCACTTTGAGAAAAATCTTTTAATCGAATTGCTTTAGTTCGAGAATATGTTATGGCAGCTTCAAATTGTTTAAAGAAATGTAACTTTCCTAAATAATTGTGAAAGAAAGATCGAATTTCTGAAAAAACAAATGTCGGTGGCGAAAATAACAACTTGGATGCGATATCATCCGTTGACTTATTAACAAGAGTATAATAAGCTTGAATGACAGCATTAACGAATTCTGCTCTAAACAAATGAGATTTGCTAATTTCATCCTCGCTCATATTTTCAGATATCCATGTTGCATAGATATCTTCAAGATCAATTTTGGAGATTTCGGGTTCCAAAGTGATCAGCAACTCTTGTTTGTCTTCCAAAGTAGGTTTTACCATTTGCTCCCAAATATCAATAAACCGGTAAAAACCGGGAACGCAAATTGCAATGTTCTCACTCAAAGATTGTTCTAGAATAACAAGTCTTGGGAATTCTCTCCACTCGCCAGGAATTTCTGAATTATTATCACTATCACTTCCAACGGCTAACAAGAGAGAACAGTCTTCAAATAAGTTATAGAGACAACGCGTCGTTGTATGTTGAATTGCTTCCGAAATACCATCAAGACGAATTATTTTAAGCAATGATTCTTGAATCATAACCTTTTCCGGTTCAGAATAAACGAATATACAGGCTCGAGACCTTTTCTGGGAGAGAAACTCGAATATCTTTGTTAAACGAGTCACAAATTTATCCATCAATGAGACAAATACTGATTGATTATCATCATCTTTATATCTGGAAATAGATTCAGCGTATTGAAATTTTTTTATGACTTTTCCATCACTAGTATAAAGACAGATAGCCCAACTAAAAGGAAGTAGGACAAAAGGATCTAAAGACATCGTAATTACAAGATTATGATCAGTTTTTTGAGGAAAGCTTGCTGTTGGTGTACCAATAAACTATAAAAACATTAATTAAAAACATTAATTAAATAAACAGAACTTCGCTCGGTGGGTAATTAAAATATTTATGGATTTATTACCTGGGCTTTTTCTGTTTCAAACGCATCAATATACGGTGATTTCTTGCGATCCTTATCATATTTAATAATCTGTTTTATTTTTCGATTAACCGTACTATCATTTACTGTTACTATCTCGTCATCAATACTAAGTTTATCAATACAATCAGCCAAATCTTCAATATTTATTTTGAGTTTAGTAAAGTCATCAGCCAAATCTTCAATATCTATTTGACGATTATCGTCGTCTTTAATAATCAATGGTAGCATTTTTGGATTAGATAAGTAATCATTTGGAGTTATATTAATAAGTTTTTTAACATGTTCGCTTAATTCATTATCATCAATGGTAAACATATTTTCCAAATCTTCAATCATCGTGTCTTTTTTATTCTTTTTTTCTTTAATCCACGTATTCTGAACAAACAGTTTTAGATCATTCGCATTGTCCGTGGATAAATATGGTATCATGGACATTGAACCTTTTGCATCACTACGACATTCATCCACAAATTCACAAGTTTTACATCGAGAATTATAGTGCCATGACACCTCCGATGCGGTTGCTATTTCTGGAAGATCCGTGCTTAAAAATTTTTCAATCTTTGAAAGTAAGAAATCTGTACGAAACGTTTGGCGTTCTACACCACCTTTTTTTGGTAAAAATATTCCGCCAGTTTTAGAAATCGAAATATCAGGCATGTCTTTGGTAACATGCTTTAAAAGATACGCGTACGCAGCAACTTGGAACTTGAAAAAACCGGATAAAGGAGGTTAAGTAGCTCAAAATTTAAACTAAAAACATATTAAAATAGCACAAATTATTAAAGAGATTTACTTGATGTGAAGCACGCGTTCCTTTTGACGATTTTGCATCCCAAATCACTAAATGCTTTTTACCATTTTCTTCAACAATTTCGATGAAATCTGGGATAAAAGACTTTAGCCTAACAATGTTCTTGATCTTCAAATGATCGTATAAGTCATCTGGCACATCTAACTTTAATTGATATAGAACCTCTCCTACTTGAGCATTTTGTAAAGTTATGAGCGCTTTGGATAGATCATATGAAGTGCAGTCTATTACTTTCAATCTTTTTTCCAAATCCTCTACAACCTTTGTTTCAAAATCACCACCTCGACTTTTCACAGCCTCGCGTAATGTTGAATTATCAACTTTTAGTTTTTGACCCTTTTTTTCGCCACTATTTACAGATTGTCTTCTTTCACTATCTTCATCCAAAATATTTCGTAATAGTTTATCACAATCAAATTGATGATATTTTGAAAGAGCGGAGATTGAGATCGAAGGGATTTTTATCTGCTTGTTTGAAATGATTTACAAGGTTAAAATTGGATAACATGCATTTATCATTAGCATTAAAATTAGTATGGCTTAATTAAAAGATTTGAAAGACTACCAACCTCTGACATTTTCTACTACTTGTCTTCAATTAATGGAAAATATGTAAAAGATTTTTTTAAAAAAAAATAAAGGATCGAGGATTTTGAGAATCCATTTATGCCATTTATGTAAGAAATCTACTTAAATAGTGTTTCACACAAGCACGCTTTATCGTTATATATCGATATCTTTTAGGATAAGATTACATCGGCATGAACATTATCTATCACATGATTAAATATGCTTTGCCACATATAAAATGAAATACTGTATTTGGATATTAGTCAAATGATCAGTCAAATGATTATCTATCCTGTTCATTTAGAAAGTCATGTCTCACAGATCAGCTTTTTGCACAGTTGGGATGTTAATCGGTCCCGCAGTAATGGTTTTGACAGGAGAGGGTCAACTGTATTACTTATTGAACGAATACTAGTAAAAATTATCTTAAGTAAAAAAATGATTCTAATTTAATTCTAATTTGATTTATGTAAAAAAAAACTTTTTTAAAAAATTGTCATTTTCGGCCCTTTTCCCAGTACCTAGCCATAATGATCTTATGAAAATTCTATAAGAATTTACTTATTTATATAGTCAACCTTCTCAGAATTGGTATGCATGGTAGACAGGTTTTGTATTAGCTTTAAGAGGTTATTGGATTTGAAAACATAGCAAATTATTAAATTTATATAACAAAAATGATCTTGGTAAATTAATTTTTTATCAGATTTGACAAGTTATTAGCTTTGACAGGATCAGGTTTAAGAGATCAACTGTAGATATACAGTTGATTCTTTTAAATGTAATTCTGTCAAAGCTAATAACCTATCAAATCTGATAAAAAACTAATTTACCAAGATCATTTCTGTTATATAAATCTGATAATTTGCTATGTTTTTAATCCAATAATCTTTTAAAGCTAATATAAAACCTGTCTATTATGCATATCAATTTCAAGAAGGTTAATTGTATTTTTTTTAAGATTAAAGTTTCTGTCTTTAAAAAATAATGTTTTTATTCAAGTTATATAGACATGAATGTCTTTAGAGATTTTTTTATATAAAAGGTTACAACTAGTTACATGTGTATTTTTGGTATATAATTTAAATAGTTTGTCTATATATTATTATACAGGTCTATATTAGATGTTATATCTGCAAGTTAACTATAGGTTTTGCTTATTTAAACTCTTTGTATATATAATTTATCTTATATTACTATACAGATTCTATATTAGATGTTATATTTGCAATTTAATTATAAGTTTTGTATATTTAAACTTTTTATATATATAATTTATCTTATATTATAAGAATATTTTCAAATTTAAACTTATTTAAAGTATTTAATAAATATTGATACTCTTAGAACTATTTTATTTTTAGCAAAAAAATTATTAAAATCTTTTGTATTTTATATATAGTTAATCTAATTTTTTGTAATATATTATAGTTAGATTAATATTTGCAATTATAAATATTTTATTAAATTTATTATATTACATTATTTTTACTTTTATAAAGTTTACTAGAATTCTAATAACTATCTTTTTAATATTTTTTTCATTATCTTTTACTAGTCTTCTTATTTAAAACTAACAAAATTTTTTAAACTACCAATTTAAATAATCTAGTAAATCTATAATTAGATTTTTAATATATTTTTGTATCTTTTTTCTAATAAGTTTTTAGTAATTTAGTTGATACTTATGTTTTTTTATATATACTTATTATTCAATTTATTTGTTTATTTTTTTAAAAGATATTGTTACAAGGTTGCAGCCTTCTTGGTACAATACAACCAAGTAACAAAATCACTTGATATAGTGATTAACTATTGCAAATATATATGGGGTGGAGATGTAATAGTTCACTTTACTACATAGCAGTAGGCAAACAGTTCAAGATAATAACAATATATAGATTAACTTTTATTAAATAAACACATAGTGACAACCTTGCCTGTAAGAATTACCCTAGAGAGAGAATATCACTTTTATAAGTTAGAAGTAAAGATAGAAGGGTCTAGGTTAAAGTATAGAAACTTAGAATT
>CAJVQA010004285.1:0-17882 GCA_910591915.1 Cetraspora pellucida | reverse complement strand
AAATATAATTGTAAATAAAATTATAAACAAAATTGGTTTAATAAATTTGATAGTTTGGATTCTAAAATAAATTCAACATATAGTATATAATATATACAACAGTGCATTTATTTAATCAATATGATATTATTTTAATTTGATATTAACTGCTTATATTAGCTATATATCAATTAATATTGAAAATAATATAAATCAATGTGTATATTAATTGGCTATATAGCGATTATAATCAAAATCGATGAAACTTGGCAAGGGTGATTACTATAGCTATATATTTGGTTGGTTTGTAATCGATATATATCTATATATATAACTTTCCCAATGATGAAGATGTTTTGTGAACTTTAACCAGTCTGATAGTAACATCAAAAGTTTATGCTACCTCTTTACTTGGGAATTTCCAAGTGGGTTTTTGTCATCTTAGTTCTTTAGTTTTCTATACTCAATGGTCATATTGTGGGTTTGCACTGAAGTCTTATGCAATACCAGTTATACATTTCTATATACATGTAATGTTATAATTCATATAGATGCCTAAGCTTCTAATGTCAGTAGGATCTGACTTAGTGTACCTAGTTAACAGTCACATAAGGCCAACTGATCAACAGGAGACAGTTACCATAATGCAGATATAATTTTCAAATTTCATTATAAGTGGGATTTGAATCTTAGACCTGGCACTTGGAGGATAACAACTCAATCACTATACTAGGATCACCATCCTCTCTATATATTAATTGTTTATAATATACATATTTATTTTACAATATAAAAAAAAATAGCAAAAATAGTAAATGCTAATAGAATATAAATTGCTGCCTTTATAGAATTAGAGTTAAAAAAAGATAAATATAATATATTTATTTATTTTCAATATAAAAAAAAAGTAGCCAGAATAGTAAATTTAAAGAAACATATAATCACTACTTTTATGAAATTGGAGTTAAAAAAAATATAAAATATTTATTTATTTTACAATAAAAAAAAAAGCAGTCAGAATGGTAAATATAAGTAGAATATATAAATTTAAAAATTATTATCTTTAAAATTAAAGTTGAAAAGAAAAATATAAGACATTTATTTATTTTACAATACAAAAAAAAAAAGTAGTTAGAATGGTAAATGTTAGTAAAATATGTGATCTTGGAAATTACTATTTTAATAGAATTGAAGTTGAAAAGAATGAATATAAAACATTCATTTATTTTACAATGCAAAAAAAAGCAGCTAAAATAGGAAATACTAATAAAATATACAATCTTGAAAATTACTACCTTTATAGAATTAAAGTTGAAAAGAAAATATAAGACATTCATTTATTTTATAATACAAAAAAAAAAGTAACTAGAATTGTAAATATTAGTAAAATATGTGATCTTAAAAATTACTATCTTTATAAAATTGGAATTAAAAAATAAAATTCAAGACATTCATTTATTTTATAATGCAAAAAAAAAAAGTAGCTAAAATATTAAATATTAGTAAAACATATAATTTTGAGAATTACTACCTTCATGGAATTGGAGTTAAAAAGGTCAAATATAAAACATTCATTTATTTTAATGCAAAAAAAAAAAACAACTGAAATAGGAAATGCTTTTTTTAAAAAAAAAATATTAAGGTAAGTACTTGTGATTCAGAATTTTATTAATAGTATATTTGGCTAATAGTTGCATTACAACCACAGAGAGCAACTATAGAAAGAGTGTACAACTAGCCACTCATACAACTTTAGTTATTATCTAATTTAGGTAGTCTGCCCAAAGGTTCTATACTAGTTGCTATATCTAGAACCTGCCTGTAGATTTTATATTTAACTACTCTAGTTTCTGTATTCACTCAGCTACCTCTGCTTACCAATGACTCTGGCTAATGCCAGTGAAAATATACTATGGCTACTAAGTCTTTAAAGCAGTTCACTTATATAAAAAACCTTTGACCTTGTACTAAACCTTTCAGAATCTTTTGTATCTTATTCTTACTGCTAACCTAATATCAGTATGGCCAAGACTAACACTGGCAGTCAGTGCATACTATTAAACCACTATGCCCTTGTAGAGTTCACACCAACTTCAGTACTAACTTCACAATATATCCCTACTACTTTGATATTCAATTCAAGTTCCATCAAGCTTTCAAATCAGATAGCCCAGAAAGGCAGATTGTAATCATACATCTTTAGTTTATATATTTGTTGGCATGTTATCTTTTCCTCTGAAATAGATTTCAGTGACCTAGTTGGTTCTATTCAGCCTCTTCTTAAAGGCTGGCTCTTTGTCTAGTTTTACAAATTTTAGCTTTATTTCATAGGTCTAGTCTTTACAGTAGCACTATTGAAGGTTCAGATTATCTATCTCTCTACTTGAGTCTTTCAAGTAGGCTTCTATCTTCATATCTGATTTTTGTGATTTACATAATCTAAAGACTTATCTTGGGTTTACACCTGAAATAAAAAATGCTAATAGAACATATAATCTTAAAAATTACTATTTTTATGAATTGGAATTAAAAAGAATAAACATAAGACATTTATGGATATAGTGACTTAGTGAAGTAATTAAGTTGTCAATCTTCCAAGTGATAAGTAGTGAGTTCAAATTCCACTAATAGCAAAAATTTAAATAATCACTTATATAATATAGACAGTATTATAGTAATAGCATTTTGTCGATCAGTTGAGATAAGATATCTGTAACATGGTTGCATCAGTATGACTGGCAGATTATAAAGCATTTGTGCAATGTTGGAGTTATATAAAGGAATGCAAACTGGCATTAGGCAGTGCAAACTCAGGATAAGTTCTCATGGCTATATAAACCCATAAACTGTAAAGCCAGAGCCTACTTAGAAAGACTCAAGTAAAAAGGTAGCACAAATCTTTGACAGTACTACTGTAAAGACTAAATCTAGAAAACAGATAGCAATATAGAAGGAATCAGGTAGATAAGAACCTCAGATGAGAGGTACCACCAACCAGGTCACTGGAAGTTTCTAACTAGAGGAAAAGAACCTTGAAAGGCAGATCCTAGAGTATCAGGAACAGGTTATAGTTCTACCAGGCTATCTGAATTGTAGTCTGAAGTCAGAAGCAGGAGTATACTACAAGTACTAGAAATATGCTATGAAGTTAGTGCTAGAATTTGGGTAAACTCTGCAAAGATGAGCCCTATTAACAATAGACTAAATGTGAGTAGTTAGTTAACAGAAAGGTCCTCTAAAGCCCTATAGTCAGGTAATGTACTCTGAAATGTGTAATAACTTGACAGATATACAGACAGAGAGGTCAAGGTTAGGTTAGATAGCACTTTGATGTACAGGAAGTTGTATGCTATTTGTCAGTATAAATATAGAGATCAAAGTGTTTAAAAAGTAAACTCTTAGTAGATTGCAGGTATAGCAGCTAGTGTAGAATTTGCTGTATAGGCAGACTACTTAAAATAGACAACCAAAAGTTATACATGTTGCTAGTTGTAAACTCACCTTTTACAAGTTATATAACCATAATTAAAATACAATAAAGGCAATAGTTGCCAATAATCATAGCCTTAGCAAAAGCAAAAAAAACAGAAAACATTTATTTATTTATAATGCAAAAAAAAAAGCAACCAGAATGGTAAATATTAGTGAAATATATAATTTTAAAAATTACTACTTTTATAGAATTAGAGTTGAAAAGAGCAAATATAAGATGTTTATTTATTTTTATTACAAAAAAAGCAGCTAGAATAGTAAATACTAGAAAACATATAATCTTGAAAATTACTATCTTTATGGAATTAGAATTAAAAAGAGTAAATATAAAATGTTTATTTATTTTCAATGCAAAAAAAAGCAGCTAGAATGGTAAATGTAAATAAAATATATAATATTAAAAATTGTTGCCTTTATAAAATTGAAGTTGAAAAGTATAAATATAAACCATTTATTTATTTTTAATGCAAAAAAAAGCAGCCAAAATGGTAAATGCTATTAGAACATATAATTTTGAAAATTACAACTTTAACAAAATTTAAGTTAAGAAGAATGAACATAAAATATTCATTTATTTTTAATACAAAAAAAAAGGCAGCTGGAATAGTAAATGTTAGTAAAACATATAATTTTAAAAATTGCTACCTTTATAGAATTAAAGTTGAAAAAAATATAAGACATTCATTTATTTTTGATGCAAAAAAAAAGTAGTTGAAATGATAGATGTTAGTAAAACATGATTTTGGAAATTACTACCTTTATGAAATTGAAATTGAAAAGAATGAATATAAAATGTTTATTTATTTTTAATACAAAAAAAAAGCAGTCAGAATGGTAAATACCAGTAGAATATATAATTTTAAAAATTGCTACCTTCATAGAATTGAAGTTGAAAAGAAAATATAAAACATTTATTTATTTTTAATGTAAAAAAAAATAGCTAAAATAGTAAATGCCAGTGGAATATATAATTTTGAAAATTACTATATTCATGGAATTAAAGTTAAAAAGGATAAACATAAGACATTTATTTATTTTACAATGCAAAAAAAAAAGTAGCTGAAATGGTGAATATTAGTAAAACATATAATCTTGGAAATTACTATCTTCATAAAATTGGAGTTGAAAAAAATATAAGACATTCATTTATTTTTAATGCAAAAAAAAAGTAGCTGAAATAGTAAATGTTAGTAGAGTATAATTTTAGAAATTACTACCTTTATAAAATTAAAATTGAAAAGAATGAATATAAGATATTCATTTATTTTCAATACAAAAAAAAAAGCAGCCAAAATAGTAAATATCAGTAGAATATATAATTTTGAAAATTGCTACCTTCATAAAATTAAAGTTAATAAGAAAATATAAAACATTTATTTATTTTTAATATAAAAAAAAAATAACCAAAATGGTAAATACCAGTAGAACATATAATCTTGGAAATTACTATATTCATGAAATTAAAGTTGAAAAAACAAACATAAGACATTTATTTATTTTATAATACAAAAAAAAAGCAGCTAGAATGTTAAATGTAAAAAGAACATATAATCTTAAAAATTGTTGTCTTCATAGAATTGAAAATATTCATTTATTTTATAATGCAAAAAAAAAGCAACCAGAATAGGAAATGCTAGTGGAATATACAACTTTGAAAATTGTTACATTTATGAAATTAAAGTTGAAAAAGACAAATATAAGATGTTTATTTATTTTCAATATAAAAAATAAGCAATTAGAATAGTAAATACTAGTGAAACATGTAATCTTGAAAATTGCTACTTTCATAAAATTGAAATTGAAAAGAAAATATAAATATTTATTTATTTCAATATAAAAAAAACAGCTGGATGATAAATTCTAGTAGAACATACAATTTTGAAAATTGCTACTGTGATTCGATAATCGGTGATTCGGTTGCAACTCTAATTCAATTCTCGTATAACCTATGGTGGCTAAGTCGAAATAGGCATGTTAGATTTGGCTGGTGGTTTATCTGTAGATAAGTACTAATCTTCTCTTCCAAGTCTTTCTTTCAACCTATTCTTCTATTAATCCTTGCCTTCTCTTCTCTGCTCTTGTATGATTTAACCCAGGTTTACGATACGTCGAATTGGAGTTGGATCCTTCTCTTGCATTAACGGCTTGGTCATGTAACTTGCGGCGAATGTCCAAAGGCAGTTGCAATAGTTTATGAACGAACGATTATGTTAGGGATGAGATTAACAATAGTTTATTAGTTTATATAGGGTAACACTTATACTTTTATTAGGGATCAGATATTTAGTAATATTAGGGGATTTATTGGTATATGGAACGATTCTCTCCTCTTTTCTCTAAGGCAAAAATGCTCTTTATTTATAATAAACATTTTGTTTACATTGGTTATTAATTTCTAACATAAATCTAATATCCATTACATTCTAATTATATTTAAGAAAAGGCTGATATCTCATTTATCTTATAAGTAAAAAAAATAGCATAAGTAACAGAAGTAACAGAAGTAAGAAAAGTAATAGAAGTAACATTTCCGTTACTTTTCACGTGACCTTGGATCAGGTAAGGATCAGGTAAGGATCGTTGCTTCAATTCAGGCACCCGTGATCCCAAAAATCAGGCTCACATTTCTCCTCCACTTAGTTTATGTGTATCATGCATAAATAGGAGCTTCACAGAAACTTCAAGTCATCATGCTTCGGTGGTAGGGTTCTTTTGTGGATTAATTACAGAAGGGAAGTATTCTTCTGGTTCTTTGTCTTTTCGTTTTTGATCCATTTTACTAATTTCTCTCTTCTGTGTTTTATCTTTAGGAATCTTTTCTTTATTGTTATTAGCTTCTCTCACAGGTGGTGGTTCGGGTTCAATCTGCGTTGCAGTTTCTTTGCTGTTTGGTTCATCGATGTCCTTTCGAGCCAACCTTCCTTCATCTCACGTCAACTCCTCAGCCTCTCTAGGTTTCGACACCCATTCTGTGACTTCATTGGCCTCTTCTTCGAGTGGTATTGGTTTGGATTCCTTCGGCATTAGCTTCACTTGGAAGGTAGGTTTAACTAATTCTTTCTGATATATTTTTTTGTCATCTTGCTTTGGTTTTTCTAATTCTTGTGACTTTCCTTCTAGTCCAACAGGTTCGACGTCAGTCTTCAGCCTTATTTCTTCACACTTTTGGTCTGGCCTCGATTTATGCATACATAATCTATTTTCTTCCAAATTTGGTCCCTCTACATGTTTGATAAACTTTCTGATTTTTTTTGCCTTATGTTTTCCTATTCTATTTTGGTTTGTTGGTGCCTCAAGTTCAAGAAGGTATGATACATCTTTTTCTAATTCTTCCTTGTACATCATTCTATACTTACTCACTTTATTTATCTATCTCTCACAGATCATTCAGAGATTAGGTAGTTCGAGCCCATAAAGCAGTCGATCATTTGCTGCTTCAAACCTCTCAAGTTTAGAAGGTGGGTTATTCATTGCTTCCTGGCCTGTATCTTTTTCAATCTTAGTTCTCTCATTTTCTTTATCACAGATCATATTATCATCATTATCATCACCATTGTCATTATTATCTTCATCATCATTGTTATTACTGCCATTATTATCGTCATCATCATTATTGTCATTGTGATTACCATCATCATTATTATCATCGTTATCATCGTCCAATGCTTGATGGCTGTCCTTTTTAACTTCAATTCCATTTTTATAACAGGATTCAACATAATATGTTCTATCAGCATTCCCCATTTCTGCAGATTGTTAATAGTATTTGCAGGCTTTACGGTTATCCTTTTCGACTCTAATTCCATCATTATTTCCGTTATCATTATTGTCATTACTTTCATTGGTTTCACCATTTTCAGCTTCATCATGATCAGGTTCGAATTTCCCTTCAGTGATTTTGAAAGGCGTTCTAAACACTTTCTTTTCATCTTTCGTATCATCAAGTTTTTGATAATGAGGGGTGCCTCATGTTCTTCCTTTTCAGCTTCGATTTCTTTTTTATATTGATATCCAACGTTATATGTTCCATCAACATTCTCCATTTCTGCAGATTTTTGATAGTTTCCGAAGGCTTCAAGCTTATCATTTTCAACTCCAGTTCTATTTCGATAACAAGTTTTTGCTCCATCAGCGTTCTCCATTTCTGCGGATTTTTGATGATGTTTAAAGGTTTTACGTTCATCCTTTTCGACTCCAATTCCATTTCGATAACAAGGTCCAATTTTCCTTGTTTCGTTAGCATTCCCCATCTTTGCAGATTTTTGGGAGTATTCGAAGGCTTTATGGTCATCCTTTTTGACTCCAACTCTGTTTCTCAAGTCAACAATATCAGGCTTGAAATCTTTGGCATCATCAGGGTATGTTCCATCTTACTTTATTTTCTTATCTTCAGATAAGTTGCTAACTGATTTACTCTTTCCTTTTCTAATTCTCCCAGTTTCAGATCCTTTCTGCCTTCCTTCTTCTCGAACTGGTTCTGTCCAACTATAGTTAAATATTATCCCCTGGGGCGTATCGATTAAGCAGGATAAGTAAATTATTTCGCCTTCGTTTTCATCTAACCCACTTCTTACTTCTTTTATTTTGTAGGTTCTGGTGCTATTTGTTGTGGGTGGACTTCTCTTTTGACATGGCTTTGAAATATGATTTTCTAGAGATAATAATCTTCAGGCAGAATTATTATGTAGTGGATTGGATCTTTGTGGTGCGTCTCTTTTTCTTTTCTTAAAATTTCTTGCTTTTTCTTCTAATGTTTCTTCTTTTTTTCTATAGGTTGGTCTGCAATTCTTGTGTACTGATTGGTGTCTTGAGCAAGCTTCGATTTGGGCAGTAAGTTTTTCGTTCAATTTTTTTAGTTGATGGCATAGTCTTCCATCTCATCAACATTTCTAACTTTATTGTTTCTCTTTAATTCTGTATCTCACAGTCACTACCAAATGTGATTCAATAATCAGTGATTCGGTTGCAACTCTAATCCAATTTTCACATAACCTACAGTGGCTAAGTCGAAATAGGCATGTTAGATTTGGCTGGTGCTCTATCTGTAGGTAAGTACTAATCTTCTCTTCCAAGTCTTTTCTTCAACCTATTCTTCTATTAACCCTTGCCTTCTCTTCTCTGCTCTTGTATGATTTAACCTGGGCTTACGATACATCAAATCGGAGTTGAATCCTTCTCTTGCATTAACGGCTTGGTCACGTAACTTGTGGCGAACGTCCAAAGGTGGTTGCAATGGTTTATGAACAAACGATTATGTTAGGGATGGGATTAACGATAGTTTATTAGTTTGTATAGGATAACACTTATACTTTTATTAGGGATCAGATATTTAGTGATATTAGGGGATTTATTGGTATATAGGACAATTCTTTCCTCTTTTCCCAAGGCAAAAATGCCCTTTATTTATAATAAACGTTTTGTTTACATTGGTTATTAATTTCTAACATAAATCTAATATCTGTTACATTCTAATTATATTTAAGAAAAGGCCGATATCTCATTTATCTTATAAGTAAAAGAAATAGCATAAGTAACAGAAGTAACAGAAGTAAGAAAAGTAATAGAAGTAACATTTCCGTTACTTTTCGCATGACCTTGGATTAGGTAAGGATCAGGTAAGGATCGTTGCTTCGATTCAGGCACCTGTGGTCCCAAAAATCGGGCTCACACTACCTTCATGAAATTGAAGTTGAAAAAGATGAACATAAGACATTTATTTATTTTATAATGCAAAAAAAAAGTAGCTGAAATGGTAAAAATAAGTGAACTATATAATTTTAAAAATTGCTGTTTTTATGAAATTGAATTTGAAAAGAGTGAATATAAAACATTTATTTATTTTACAATACAAAATAAAAAAAGCAGTCAGAATGGAAAATGTTAGTGAAACATACAATCTTGAAAATTACTATCTTCATAAATTGAAGTTAAAAAGAAAAATATAAAACATTTATTTATTTGACAATACAAAAAAAAAAAAGCAGCTAGAATGGTAAATATTAGTAGAACATATAAGCTTGAAAATTGCTACTTTAATGAAATTGAAGTTGAAATGAATAAATATAAGGCATTTATTTATTTTTAATACAAAAAAAAAAGCAATCAGAATGATAAATGTTAGTAAAATATATGATTTTGAGAATTGCTACCTTTATGGAATTGAAGTTGAGAAGAGTGAACATAAAATATTCATTTATTTTTAATACAAAAAAAAAAAAATAGCTGAAATGATAAATGCCAATAGAACATATGATCTTGAAAATTACTATCTTAATAAAATTAAAATTAAGAAAGATGAACATAAAACATTTATTTATTATTAATGCAAAAAAAAAGTAGTCAAAATAAGAAATGTTAGTAGAATATACAATTTTAGAAATTACTACCTTCATAGAATTGAAATTGAAAAGAGTAGACATAAAATATTCATTTATTTTACAATGCAAAAAAAGAAAAAAAAGCTGAAATAGAAAATGTCAGTGAAATATACAATTTTAAAATTGTTGTCTTTATGAAATTAAAATTAAAAATAACAAACATAAATATTTATTTATTTTACAATTCAAAAAAAAACAGATAATTTTGTCTGGTAAGTAATTTTTAGATAAATAATATATTGAATGAATATAATATGCTAGAAAAATAATTATGTTAGGTAATTAATATGTTGAATAAATAATATGTCAAAAAAATGATTATGTCAGAAAAATAATTATATTAGAAAAATGATCTTGTTAAAAAAAATTATTATTAGGAATATTATTTATTAGAGAAAAGATTGTCAAAGAAATTAACATGTCAGAAAAATAATTATCAGATAATGATTATTAGAGAAGAGTTTGTCAAAAAAATGATTATTAGAAAAATGATAGAGACCTAACCTTTTTGGTTTTTTGACTTTTTATTAACAACTTTTTTAATAATGTAATTTAATAAATCATTACAAAAAAGTATACAATTGGTTATATATATAAGTTTTCTATATTACTTATTTAAGAATTTTGTTTGAAATTTTTTTATCAATTGTTATAACTAAAATCTCTGCTTAAATGTTCTATTTTAAACTCTCTGAACCTGCAAATTCATTAACTTTATTAGGTTATATTCAGACATCCAGATTATTATCTCAACCTTAAAACTGTTTTATCCTTAAGATAAACCTTCTAGAACCTTTCGTATCTATTTTTACAGCTAATCTGATATTACTATAGTAGAACTAATACTTGCAATTAGAACTAACTATTAAACTGCTATATCTTTGTAGAGTTTATACAGATCCTAGTATCTATTTTACAGCATATCTGAAATACTTTAGTATACTCTTGCCTGTTTACTAAACTTCCAATTCAAATAGTCTAATAGGATTATAATCAGTTTATTAATATATTAGATTAGTCTAATATCCTTTTCCTTTAGTCTATTCTGACAGCCTGGTTGGTAATACTCCTATCCAGAGGTTTTTGCATATTTGGCTATTTAGACATTAGTATTCATTTTATAAGGTTAATCTTTATAGTAAGGCTATTAAAGGTCTAACTATCTTTTTATTTAGATCTTTTAAATAAACTTCTTGTTATTCAATTTCAACAGATTTATATAACTACAAAAACTTATCTAATGTTTGCACTACCCAATTTGTTGGTTTGCATTTCTCTGTATAACAAGTTACACAGATGTCTCATAACCTGTCAGTCATGCTGATGTAACTGTTATTATAAGTATCTTAACCCAATCATTAGTAATAGTTGTTATAATACAAATATTATATAAATGATTATCTAAATTTTCACTGTCGATAGAATTTGAACACCCAACCTACCATTTGAAGGGTTGACAACCTGACCATTTTACTAAGTTACCATACTCTTTTACACTCATCTTTATTAAAATTTTTAAAACTAAATACATATATAATTATATAGAATTTTTTAATATCTAAGTTTAACATTACTTGGTTACTTTAATAATATTTAAGTGTCTAACACCCAAATCTAGGTGAGCCTTGGCCACTCTTGTAGGTTTAGGTCACAGATTATATGTCTGAGTTTTTATTCTTCATATGTAATTTAAAAGCAAGCTTTTCTTTGTAAAAACTTCAATTGAATTTCAATAAAGTTAAAGGCATAGCTTCACCATTAATATTTAAAAAAAAAAAATAATAATATTTAAGTATAACCTGTTGCACTATTTTAGTTAGAGATAGACTGCTTATCTAACTACTTAAAGTTATATTAAAAAGGTCTTCTTCTTTCTATAACAATTATATTAATTGTTTTCTAAGTTTTTTTTTAATTTACTTTATTTTTTCTATTTCTTTTTTCTTTTTTTTTATTATTATTATTATTTTTTTTATTATTATTTTTTCTTAAGTTCTTTTCTATTCAAGTATCATTTTTCATTTTACTTATTATATTAACTTCTTTTTTTTACTTTTGTATCTTTTTATATTAGACTTTCTATATTTGATCATAAAAGGTATTTCATATTGTTCTTGTTATTATGTTTAGACATTTTTTATTACTTGCTTATTTAATAGTTTATCAAGGTTTTTTTTATTTCTACTATAATTAGTTCTTTTATTAGCATCTTTTTATTTATAATTTTTTTTGTTTCTATTTTTCTAAATAATGCTTTGTATAATATATTTATTAAAATTTTATTTTTTTTCATTTCTTTGGGTCTATTTTATTCTGTTATTATTGAAACTTTCTGTATTTGTTTTTACAAAATTCTTTGTTTATTACAGCTTATTAAATAGTTTTTTTTTTTTAAATATTAATGGTGAGGCCATGTCTTTAACTTTATTGAAATTTAATTGAAGTTTTTATAAAAAAAAGCTTGCTTTTAAATTATATATAAAGAATAAATATTCAAATATATAATCTGCAACCTAAATCTACAAGAGTGGCCAAGGCTCATCTAGATTTGAATTTAAGTAATAATATAAGAGAGAGGGGTATAATATTTAATCTATTAGATAGTCCAAAAATCAATTTTAGTAATAATTTGTAGTATTGAAATAGAGGATAAGGGTAGACTAGAAGAGTGACTATGAGTTGAGTTAGTAGGAAGTATAGTTTGGAACTGTGCAGAACATGAAATACAATATGGAATCCATATTTGTTTATATATTTGTTGGTTTAAGTAGAGAAAGAATTTGATAGAAAAAGTAGTAGCAGTATGATAAGGGATAGAAGCATTGTAGATAGTAGAAATAAGATTAATAGAAACTAAACCAGATAAAGTAGAAATAAGGGAAGGTATATGTAAAGAGTTGTGTAGTTTGAAACTGTTAAGTATAAGAATTTTAGTATGTAAATTAGAAACAAGATTGGCAGACATATCAAGATTAGTTGTATTTAAAATACTATTAAGAAAATTAAAGATTAAGTGGTAAATTGTTTGGATTGATGGGCAGATGACCCAATGGAGTGAAGAGCTAGTCTGGTTGCATTAATGACAGGAGAAAGTAAATGAAAAATTACATTTATGAAGTATATGAGAAACAGAAAGTTCATCTGTAAGGATTTTAACTTGAAAGGTTTTCAGAATAAATAAGTAGAAGCTATGAGCAAAGTTAGAAAATTTTTGATTGTTATTAATGTAAAGCCATGTAGCTTTCCAGTTAATGTTAGGTGCAATAGTAGATCATTGTTAAAAATGATATTGAGATGTTCAAAGTATTATAATATGGACTTGGCATATAGTTCAAATAAAGCATCAAATAGGAATTTTAATAGAAAATTTATCAATAAAAGGAGTATAGTTGAGGTTATAAGGATTATTAATTAAAAATAGTAGGTAAGGTAATATTTGATGATTGTGAGCAAATTGATTAGCAAGGTTGTTAAATAGATCATCTTGGTATACAGTAACTTTATAAAAAGTAAGTTGAATTTTATAAGACTTGATAAAGTTAATAAGTGTTTGCCAGATAGAGAAATATAGAGTATAAGTATAAGAAAGAATAGATGCTAATTGACAAATATTGTGATATTTAGAGATTACTGATTGTGAGTCAGTAAATATGTGAACAGAGCAATGTCTAGAAACAGTAATAATTGCTAAGAGAATAACAAGAATTTCAGTTTTGAAAAAGCATGACTACAGTTTAATTTGTGCCTGAAATGAATTAATAGTTATAGAGTTATCAACTTGAATCCAATCTATGCTCATAGAGCATTGCAAGGTACCAAGATTAATAACAGAACTATTGGTATAAAATAAAATAGATGATAGATTGTGATTTGAGTTAGTGATAGTCTGAAGATTGTTAACAAGTTGGCATATTTCAAAAATAGGTAGTAGTTGTTGTAAATTAATTGTGAATAAAGGAGGAGGTAAAATATGTAAAGGATGTCAAAGAGCAACAGAGTATGCAATATCAAGAAAGTTTGCATGAAGGTTAAGAGTTTTGTCAGGATTGATATGACAAAGCAGTTTAGTAGCCAAGTTGGTAAAAATAAAAATAGTATATTTGTTAGCAATTATATTTAAATTAAGATAACACCTAGTACATAATATGGTACTAAAAGGAAAAGTAGAGTAGAGATTAGAGAACTGAGACTGAAATGAGCAGTACTAGTAGTTAATAAGAGTAAAACCAGTAGGTGTATTATATCTTTTGGTCTTGCTAACAATTATTTGGTTATTAAGAACAGTAAGTAACCAAGGTTTAGTATTGAAAGTGAAGTAGCCAGTAGAGTAGCAAAAGTAGTTTATAGAAGGTAAATTATAATGATCATATAAAGTCTGTTGATAGGAGTGACTTGTAGTAATGTCCTTAAGAGTAGTAAACCATTATGATATAACATCTTTTGGAATTTTGTTAAGTCTAAATGAAATATGTTGCTAGTACAAAAGATATGAATTGTCATAAGTAATAAGTTGGTCTAAAAAAAAAAGTTTATAGTGTCTGAGTTGTTTTTTGAAAATGAGATATTTTGGATGAGAGGAAAGAAGAGATTTAAGAGATATGATTTTGTTATTGAGAGTGTAAGGGATGTTGTAGATTGGGCTAGTTGAAAAAGTTTAGTCTATATGTTTGATAAGTTGTATTATTTTAAAGTTTGTGGTTAATTAATTGGATCCATCAATTGTTGGCTTAGGATAAAGAAAAATGTTAGTAGAAGACCAGAAATTGTTTTGAAGTTGTTGAATAAATATATGAGTAGATGTGTTTAGTAAGTTAGGATTGTTAAGCTATTTGAGAAGATTAAAAATATGATGTTGTAGTTAAATATTCCAGATATGTTTAATATTGTAAATGTGAGGATGTAATAGAGTACTAGATAGTATTGTATAGCAAAGTTTAGCTTTAAGCTTAACAAGACTAATGTGTTGAGTAAAAATTTTGTTGCAAGTAGGTTGGTTAATAACAATATTATGTAAGCAGTATTCAATAGTAGGAATAATAACTGTATTAATAATATAGCAGATATGTGAATTAGTTATACATTTTGTTTTTACAATTTGGATAAGTTGAAAGAATTCAGAGATAATTAATTTTGTTTGTTTAGATTGCCTATTATCTAAAGTAAACCAGCAACCTAAAAATTTGAAAGGTAATACTTAAGTCTAGCATCACTTGGCCATCCTATTGGTACCTAAGTGCAATCTGCTACACTATCTCAGTTAGAGATAGACTGCTCATCTAACTACTTAAAACTATACCAGAAAGGTCTTCCCCTTTCTGTGACAAATATATCAATTGTCTTTTAGGCTTCTTTCTTTATTCAATTCATTTTTTCTACTTTTTTTTCCTTTTCTTCTTCTTTTATCATCTTATTCTTCTTTGCTCTTTTCTCTGATCTTCTTTTAGTTCAAGCTTCTTTTTTTATTTTGCTTGTTATATTTATTTTCTTTTTCTATTTTTGTATTTTTTCATATCAGACTCTCTATACTTGGTCATAGAATGTATTTTACACTGTTCTTGTTACTATATTTATGCATTTCTGTGTTGCCTGCCTATTTAGAATCTGACTGATCCTCTTTTCAACCTTATTCATTGTTAGCCTTTTTATTAAAGCTATTCTATTAGTAATTTTCTCTGCTTCTGTTTTTCCAAATAATGCCTCATATAGCACTAAAAACAGAATTCTAACTTTTTTATTTTCTTTAAAACTATTTCATGCTGCTACTGTTACTACCTTTTGGATCCTCTTCTACAAGCTTCTTTGTCCAATGCAGCTTACTAAGTGTGCTTGAGTTTCATTTTCACTTTTTTGACATACTTGGCAGTTAGTTATTATATATATTTCTGGTCTTCTTCTATTTAATTCTTCTAGTATTGGTAGGCTATTTATTATGCATTTAATTGCTATTGCTTTCCTTGTACTAAGTTTTTTTGTTGTGCAGTGTACACTCTTTATTCTATTCATCTCTTTTCAAAAGCTTAACCAATTATATTGAGTGTTTTCAGTTTCTGGCTTTAGTGCTTAAATTGAGTTTGTTTCTCTTCAACTAGCTTTAATTCTGATATTTGTAACTATTTTGCAAAGAAGTCTTGTTGTTATATTAGCTTTTCTGTTTTCCTACTCTAAGTAGTACTCTATCTTGTCATATTTGATTTTTTCTGTAAATATTGTCCTCCCACATGTTGCTTCTTTTTTTGCAAGCATATCTGTGAAATCTTAATATTACCTTTATTAAAAATAATAAAGATATTAGTACTACTTTAGCTTTAAAAACTTATATGCATAATTTTTTATAATTATTATTTTTTTTTTTAAATATTAAAGATAAGTACTTGTAACTCAGGATTTTATTAATAGTATATTTGGCTAAGGATTGCATTATAATCACAGAAGACAATTATAGAAAGAGTATACAACTAATCACTTATATAACTTTAGTTATTGTCTAATTTAAGTAGTCTATCTGAAGGTTTATATTAGCTATTATATTTGAAATCTGCTTGTAGATTCTCTATTTAAACACTCTAATTCCTATATTCACTCACCTACCTCTGTCTATTAATAATCCTAACTGATGCCAATAAAAATATAATATGATTACTAAATCTTTAAAGCAGTTTACTCATATAGGGAACCTTTGACCTTGTACAAAGTCTTTTAGAATTTTCTGTATTCTTTTCTTATAGCTGATCTGATATTATTATGACTAAGACTAACACTTTCAGTTAAGATGTATTATTAAACAACTATGCTCTTGTAGAGTTCACTCCAATCTGATACTAACTTCACAATATATCTTTACTATTTTGGTATTTAATTCAAGTTTTACCAAGCTTCTAAACCAAATAGTCTAAAAAGATAGGTTATAACTTTACATTTCTGATTTATATATTCTTTAGCATATACTCTTTTTCTTTGAAATTTGGAAATTTTGATGGCCTGGTTGGTTCATCTAGCCTCTTTCTAAAGACTAGTACATTTGTCTGACTTTATGAGTTCTAGCTCTGTTTTATAGATTTAGTCTTTACAGTAGTATTATTAAAAGTTCAAACTACTTTTTTATTTGAGTTTTTTAAATAGACTTTCATCTTTCTGGTTTCTGTAATTTACATGACCATAGAGACTTATCATGGATTTATACCATTTAGTATCAGTTTGTGTTTCTTTGTACAAGGTACAACCATTGTATGAATGCCATGTAACCTTCCAGTTAGGCTAGTATAATACAAATAACAGATATCTAATCTTAATCAATAATAGAAGATAGTTAACTGTAATATAAAAAGAATTTTAAATTTTTGCTAATACTGAAATTTGAACTCTAGATCTGTTACTTGGAGTTGATAACCTAACCACTTTACTAGGTTATCACATTTCTATCTTTTTATTATTGTAATCTTTTATAATATTACTATTATATATAATATTTATATATTATAATTGTGTTTTTTTTCAAAAAATTTCTTATTTTAAATTTGTATTTATATTTAAACTTTTTTATAAAGTTTTGTATTAATTAATAAGTTACAGAAACAAAATTATCTTTAGTCTAACTTGAACTGTTAATTTTTCTATAAAGAATTTGGAAGCTTATTTGCTAAGTTATAAAAAATTGACTTATCTTATTTAATTTTTTAATTATATATATTTTTCTTAATTAGTATTTTAATGAGCTTAATATATATTATTAATACAGTAATTATACCAACTATTAAATATAGATTACACAATACTATCTTTTCACACTTTATATGCAATAGCATATTAGCCAAATACCTTACTATAGCTAAACATAAATCCAATTTATTCAGATCCTTTCCTAATAACTCTATGCTTAATCCATACTTATACAATATCCATAACATTTGGGACATTCAACTGCAACATCACATTACTAATTTTTAACAATGGATTAATAATCCTAATATTCTTGGCACAACAACTAAAATTAGACTGCAACAACTTCAAAATAACCTCTGGTCTACTACTAATATT
>CAJVQA010004284.1:0-17884 GCA_910591915.1 Cetraspora pellucida | reverse complement strand
AATCCAATGGTAGTTGTTTTATCCAAATTGGTTTGGTACATCAAAAGTTATGATCAAAAATGTGTAAAACTCTTAATGTTAACAATATATAGCTAAAAATATATAAATCACTATATTTAATATTGCAGTAATTAATTTTAAAAATATCAAATTAAAAGAGCATTAAATTAAAAAGCAACTAATTTATTTTATTTTGCAATATATAATACATGCAATACATGTAATATAGAAAATTTAATAAAATACTTGTTACAAATAAACAATACATATAATATATAAACATTTTTTTAAAAAAAAACACTATTAAAAAAAACATTATATTAATTTTTTAAACTCTCTCTGTTGATCTTCACAACCAAATTTGGAGTAGAAAGAAAACTATAAAAAACACAAAAACTGTCAAGTCAAAGTGCAGAAGCCAACTAAGCAAAAAGAAAGCTAATAGAAAATTAGATATAGTTTGTTAAAATAGTAAAATAGAAAAATAGCAGTATAACAGCTTAGAAACAGCCCTTTCAAGATTTTCTTGTTTTTGAAAAAATTTTTTAAAAAAAAACAGAAAAACACAAAAACCCAGTATTGCAGATCATACATGTAACATAAAAATTAAACAGAATAAACAATAAGTATAATAAGAAATAAACAAACAGATGTGTAATTATGCAGATAAACAAACAATTACAAACTTAAGAAGCAATTATGTATTTAGTATATCTGTTAAAGTTATAGAATAATGCAAAGAAGTATTACATAGAAGGTTCAATCAGTATCTACAGAAACTGGCTAATATGATAAACTAGAAAATATTAAGGTTTGTTTGGTAAGTTAAACAAAGCACAAAAGAAAAATATTAGAAAATCATAAACTAAAAATTTTAAGAAAAAATGAAGAATTAGCCAAACTTATCAGTACTAAGTCAGTACTAGTTTGTCTGTTTAGAAATTTAATAGAGATATATAACTACTGTGAATATATACAAGCAAGTGACAATAAAAAACTAAGAAAAAGTAGTGATTAGTAAATAAAGAAAACAAAGACAAACAAAAAAGCATTGATAGAACAAGAATGTAGCTGTTTAGATTATAGTATTATAAAAAAACAGACAGCTGAACTCAAGTTGAATGAGAAGAAAGAGAAGGAAGACAGCATTAAAGAAGAAAGCATGCAAGTTGTAGATGAAGTAATGGATATAAAGTTAAATAAAGAGTTGAGCAAAAGTAAAAAAGAGAACTATAAGAAAACAAAAAAAAATAAGAAAGTAATTGAAAGTAGAGAACAAGTGCAAAAAAATATAAAAAAAGAAGTGTTGTATATGGAAGAACTACTGATAAGATGCAAAAACAAAAACAGAGTAGATAGTATTTATACAATGTAGAACATTCCAGCTGAAGTTTGTACAGCATAAGTAAGAAAGTGTCTTCAATTTTATGATAAAATTAGGTTTATAAATTGAAAAAATTATAGAACCAGCAAAGCTGCAATATTTTCAGTTGTATTTAGGAATAAAAAAAGAAAGGCAATACTAGAACAAGCATGGTCAATACATTTCAAAGAGGATAAAACCTGTAGAATAACTCCTGGTATCTTTGCAAAAAAAGTATTAGAGAAAAGAGCATTATATAAAGCTATAGTTAGAAATATTCCAATAACAGCAATAGGAGTATTGTTGCTAAGACAACTTAAAGCAGTTAATGCAAAGGCAGTTTATATATCAGTAAACAGAAATAAGAACTAGCAAAAAACAGCATCAGTGTACTTTGAAACAGAAAAGGATTTTAGACTTGCCACAAAAAGAGAAGCATACTACTATAATACAAGATTAGAGTGAAGTATTGCAAAATCCTTCAAGATTGATAAAACAGAAAGAAAAAAATGAGAGAAGTAAAAGAGCACTAGTCAACCAAAAATACATAACAGGTAAAATTTGTAAAAGCCAAAAAAGAAGTTAAGAGAAGTAGAACTAACAAAAAAATTAGAAGAAAGAAGATAAATTAGATAAAGAAAAATATAGAAACAATATTCGATCAGAAGCAATTATGATTAAAGAGCCAAAAAGTAATTTGCAAGATACTCTTGACAGAATTTTAAAAAAACTAGATAAGATAGAAGAAAGACAATTAGGGAGTACACTTCCAAATTACACCTGAAAGTTGCTATAGGTGTTGTTCAGAAAAAGACAACCACTTTGTCAGATAAATTTAACAAAAGTGATAACAGCATAACAGGAATTAAAATAGTATGTCACAATATAAATGGAATAAAAAACAATAAGATCAAGCTTAAGACAATAGTTAAGTAATCAAAAAAAGAGAAAGTTGAGGTTTTAGAATTAATAAAAACAAACTGTAATAATAGGAATCTTAAGTTTAGTTTAGAAGATGATTATTTTAAAGAGTTATGAACACAAGAGATAGTTACAAAAAAGAAAGGATCAGGTATTGGGCTATTAGTAAACCAAGAATAGAAAAAACATATAGGAGAAGTCTATAGATTTAAAGAGTATTTGGTTGGAGCAAGGTTTTATTTCAGTCAAGTAGAAATCATAATAATAGTAATATATATTTCTTCAAATAACAAAAATACAACTAAGAAATTACAACAAGTAATAGTTAAAATGTATATAAAAAGAATATACAACTCGCAGTTCATAGTTATAGATAATTTTATTCATATAGTTAGTAGCGAGTTAGACAAATTAAGTAGTAGTAGTAGCAGTAATTTCAAGGCCCTTTTATTACACAGGTGGTTAATAAATCAGAGGTTTAGTAATATATATAGAATATGTAATTCAGAGCTAAGAGGTTACACATAGTCAGGACAAGATGTATGAACAAGAATAGACCAAATATGGGTTTTAGAAGATCTACAACCAAGTATAGAGCAAGCAGAAATTATCAATACAGAGTTTATAACAGCCAGTAACCATAGCATTGCTTGTGCATTATTATCTTTCAAGCATTTAGTTAAAACATAAAGCATAGCAAGAATGAAGAAAAAAGATATAACAAAAACAATCTATCTATATAATAAGGCAATAAAAGAAAATTAGAAAGATTATCAAACAGATCTAGAGTATTATCTGTTGAAGAATAAGAAGTTCAAGGTACTTGAAGAAGTAAGATATGTTTCTGATATAGATAAAGCTTAGAACATAATATCTAATGCTATAAAAGATGCAGCCAATAAAAACATATCTAAGAAAAAATAGTATGAAAAAAAACAGTATCAAAAAGAAGAAAAAAATAACAATACTGCATAAAGGAGTTGTGGTACTTAGCAAACTGTTACAAAAGGTTAAAAAAAGAATAAATAAGGTGAAGTTCAAGCTTAAATTAGCAGAGTCAACTCAGAAATAAAGAGATTAAACAAAGAGTACAGTCTAAAAATAAGATATATTAAAAATAATAATGCAGCAGATCTTACAGTATGAAGTCAGTTGGCAAAGAGGCAGTGGCAAGCACTAAAGTTAGTTGAAAAGGCAGAAAAAGATAAGTATAAGAAAGTTGAAATTAATGCTGCAATAAGCAGAAGATGTAAGAAAATTGATGGAGAAGTGGGAAGAATACTTACTAATATTTTAGACAGACTCTACAACAAAATCAAAATTGACTAGATGTTGAAATATAAAGAAGAGAAAGATATTCTATATAACAAACCAAGTACAGTATTAGAGCAAACAAAAGAATATTTTAGTTTGCAGTTCAAACAGAGAAATGTAATGAATAATAAGAAAGTAATAGAAAAGTTTTATGAACCACTCGTAGAAGTTAAAAAAGAGTAGTATGAGGGCTTAAAGGCAGAAATATCAATCAATAAATAGTTAGAGGTAATTGGAGAAACAAAAAATAAAACTACCTCTGGTCTTTCAAACATTAAGTATAGGTTGATTAAAGGTGCAAGTAGAATAACACAAGAAATTTTTAGAAAATTTGCAAATACATACCTTAAGCTTAGAAGAATACTGCAAAAATGAAAGTTAGTACAAGTATATCCAATACTAAAAGGTGAGAACTGGAACTATAATCTTTGTAACATTAGGCCAATTACACTTCTGAAGACATTTAGGAAGTGTATAACTAAGTTGTTGGTAAAAAGAATGTCTAGAACAATAATAGAAAAAGAAATTTTCAGAGATCCAAATTATGCAGGCTTACCAGAAAACTCAACATAAGAAGCAATCTATATAGTGGAAATATTAAGAGAAGATGCTAAAAAGAGTGATAAAGAGCTGTGGTTGTTAATGCAAGACATGAAAAAGGCATTTAATTTAGTGTCAATAAGGTGACTTTGCTTGGTATTACAAAGAATTAAGTTGTTAGAAGAAATAGTGAAATTTATAATAAAGCTGTATAATAGAAGAGAAGTTAGCATTATAACAAAATTTGAAGCTATAGAGACATTTGTTGCAAGTGATGGAATTGAACAAAGAGAAACTATTTCTCTATTAGTTTAGTAGATATTTTATGATCCACTTTTAAGAAGAGTTCAAGATGAAATGAGTTTAGAATATGAAACTAAAGCATATAAAGTACTAGATTTACAAATAAATAGGGTTAAAAAAAGAACAAAGCAAGTAACAATAGCTTATACTAATGACACAATCTGGATAGTAAAAAGCAAATAGGAGATGCAAGCAATTGTGCAAATTTTATAAAGATTTTTTAAGTTTAATGATATTTAGATCAATAGTACTAAGTCAAAGTTGTTGGCAGTTAATCCAAGTATGAAAAGTGAAGAAAGATGAGTAGTAATAGATTCGGATCAAGTATAGACTAAAGGAAATTATATACTAACAAGAATGTTAGAAGTATGATTGAGTATAGAAGTGAATAAAAGATTAGTAAAAAAAAGGACAAAAAATATTATGCAGCAATTTATAAGAAGCTTACATTTTAAGAAATTAACTATTAGCCAGCTAATATACATTAACAATATGTATATAATACCAAAACTACTGTACATATTGCAAACAGCAAAAGCGTCTAAGTGCATAAATCACTTATATCAGCTGGTGATTAGATTGGTTAAAAACAAATTGGTTTGCCAGCAACTATAAGAAATAGCATAATTACACATTAAGGTTTAGAAAGATGTAGAGTGCTAAGTTAGAAAGTATTTAATAGTCAGCTGATTTCTTTATAAAGAAGACTAAATAAGCCAGATCAAGTTGGTGAAATAACAAGAATACATGTGAAACAAAGTTATGCTTTAGCAGGACTGGTATCAGAAGAAATAAACACAACATATGCAAATAATTTAAGAAAGATATAGAAAAGAAATTTTGCATGCTTAATACTTCTATGAGCAAGTGAAATAAGTTTAAAAATAAAGACAGAAGGAGTTCTTTGGCAAGTTTTTGGTATAGGTAAAACTGTACAGAGCTTGTTGGAGAATGAGACATTTAAAATGTCTTGTAAAAAGCTGATGCAGAGTAAATTGTTTTTTGTACAGCAGTTAATAGATCAAGAAAGTAAAAGAATGATCATATAGAAAAAATTTAGAACATCATATATAAGTACACAAAAAAAATAAAAAGCAAAATAGTTTGCTGAAGTTAAACAGAAGATGTTAAGAAAACAAGTAAATAGAACTGTCCAATTTGAGTTTCAAATGCAAAAGACAAACACCAAGGCAATGAAAATTGAAGTCAAAAAGTTATCACAAGATAAAAGAAAACAAGAATAGGTGTTAGTAAACAAAAAGAATACTGAGCCAATAGTAGGCAAAGTAGTCAAAAAGAAAAAGAAAAACATACTGATAAATCATTGAAACACATTACAAGTTGAAAAAGAAAGTTACTTAGTACTTCTAGAATGTGATAAATGTAATCTGAGTAACAGTAGTAGTACAAGCAGTTATTAATGTTAAGTTAAAAAGAGTGCAATAGTAGGAGTATTACCAGAAGTAAGACAGATGCACAAGCAAAAAGTACCAGTTTTGCTTGAAGAACTAAAAAAGTACAATAAGTGTTATATAGAAAAAGATGATATGAGTAATGAAAGAGCCATAAATAGAAAAAAATGATATATAGTAATAAAATTAGTTTATTGAAAATGCAAGGCCTAAACAGTAGGTTAGAGAGTATGCTACTAGAGCAGTTAGCTAAGAACATTATAGATAAGCTTATAAAATACAAGTTTTATACAAATGGGTCATTAGTAAAAGAAGAAAAGAAGTATAGAATAGGTACAAGTTGGATGCAAGTTAGTAAAGATGAAAAGGAGTTTATAATAGAGGGTAAAGTTAGATTAGAAAAATGGCCATTATCAATGAAGACAGCATTAGCAGCAGTATTGATAGTAGTTTTAGTTGTAGCTAGTAATAGTAGAGTAGTAATTAAATTAGATAATTCAGCAGCAATTGCAAGACTAAAAAGAGAGGAGTTGATGTATAATATTAGAGCATGAAGCAAAGTCAAAAACTTCAGATTAGTAATAAAGATCAAAGATATGTGCAGGTCAAAAAATATTGAACTAGTACTAGTCAAAGTTAAAGCACATAGTGGAGTAGTATAAAATGAAAGAGCTAACAAACTTGCAAAAGAAGGCACATTGTTAGATAAATGCTCAAACCTAAGACTTGAAAGAAACTGCCAATTTCTATGTACACTATACTAAAAAGAGTTATTAGTAGAAATACCTATTAGAAAGTTTGTAAAAGCATTAATGAACATGATAAATGGTGCTGAATAGCAGTGCTCAAAGATGATTAGAAAACTTGAACCAAATGCTAAAGTTCAAAGAGATTGGAAAGTATTGTGGAATAAAAACAGAAGTTTAACAGGAGTCAAATGTAAATCACTAGAGATGAGTAAGAAGATAACATTTAGAATTAAGTATATAAGCAATAGTTTACCAGTTCTTGATGAACTAAAGAAGAAAGTATCAAATATATATAAGACAGATGAATGTAAAGAATGCTATAACAAACAAGAGACATCAATACATTTACTTAGATGTGAAGAGTACAGTAGGCATTAGAACAATATTAAAGAGTTGGCATGCTGGTTGGTATGAAAAAAGCTTGATAAAGTAGATAAAAGCAAAATTATGAAACTTGAGTTAAGCAAGCTACTTGTTGGAAAAACTGAAGCAGATAAGATTAAGCACCATGAGTCATGTATATGTAGCTTAGTAATAGAAAGTATGTTTAAAGAATTATACACGAATCAAATGTTATGAATAAGTACAAAATGTTCTATAAAACTATATATCAAGATCATAAAAGAAATATTTAAAGAAGAAATATGATAGAGAAGATGCAAAACAGTAACCAAATGGAAAGATAAAAACAGAATAATCTTTAAGGCAAAGCGATGCAGAACAAAGGAAGATGAAGATAAAAGCTATAGTTTAAGAAGAATCAAAAGTAGAAAAGACAACAAGAAAAGTATAGTGAGTAATACAAAAATTGGTAAGAATAAAGAAAAAGAAGCAAAATGTGTTCAGCTACTCTATGAAGAGGTGAATGAACTAGTACAGAATAGAACAAATCCTTTCTGGTTTGGTTCTTGACAAAGCTAACAAAGTCTTCTAGTTTAGGCATAAACTGGTGTGACAAGTCACATTTAAGTGCAGTTTCTGTAGTTGGGTGATGCCAGGCTTGCAATTTCAAAATATGAATTACTAGAAATAGTTAATGTTTCAAATAGTAAAATTTTGTATCTGAGCTTCAACAAGACTGTTAAAGAATAAAAAAAAAAAAAAAATACTATTAAACAATGCCAAACAATTTATCTTGTTCCTTCTATGAAAGCATCAAAGAACTACTTTAAGAAAGGAGGCCAGAATCAGAGTTATAGTAAGGATTATAGTCATAGTAGAGATCAGTGGCTTGTTCACATTTTGTGTTACTACAAGTTCTTTATTAACAATTTTATTTGCTAACTTTTAATTAGGACTGCTGTTGAAAAAATCATTTTGTACAATAAATAAAGATCAGTATTACTTTTTTTTGAGTTGTATAAATAGATTTACATTAATTCACTACAATTAATTACCAAATACTGTGCCATGTAGCATTAATCTGTTTTCTGCTACAAATTATATATATATATATATATTTTTATTAAATAATATTCAAGTGAAAACTTTATTATATATAAAAACTTAAGTTCTAAATTTAAAAATTTCTAAACTACATTTGTGCTACAATTAGGCACCCAATGTGATATTACACTCCCTATTTCCTATGTTATGCTATAGCTAACTATTTCAAATTAGGTTCTAGCTAAGATAGGTTGAAGAAAATCTTCAAGTAATTGTCTAAACATTAAATTATACAAGTTGTTAGAGAGTATCCCTATAAGAGCCATTTGTGCTTAGGAGTTTGGTATTTATAGATTAAGAGAGAGTTTTAGTACTGTTTAGAGAATTGAATAGGGTTAGTAAACTGATTTTGGTGCATTTGGATTTTGATATGATGTTGCGAGAGTTTTCCTATTGGTGTTGATATATATTACAAATAGACCAAAGATCTTGGTAATATCAGTTAAGTAGTTTGTTTGAAAGGTAAAGTAGAAAAGTATCTGTTTGTTTATTGATAAGTGTTTTGATGTTCTCATATATAGTAGTAGAATAAGTTTCAGTAATAGTATATAAAATATATTTGTATTAAGAATTTGAGAAATAAAGTGTAAAATTTAAAAAAATATTTAATAGAGTTGTTGAGGTTGTGTTAGTAATTTGAAGTGATTGAAGAGTGTCATGTATAATGTTTTCAAGTGATTTTAGAATATTTTTGGTATTGCTAGGATATGAAAACAAATGAAGAGTATCTTCAATGTTTGTACAATAGAAACAATAAAGTATAGTATGAAGGTAGAGATAGCGAATATTAAGGTTTTGCATAGTTAGTAAGTTATTAGTGAGAATTTTAATATGAAAGGAGTATTTTTTAAGTTATCTTCAAGAAAGAAGATAATTTTGAATAAAAGAGACCATTTAATGTTACTAATATTTTAGAAAAATTTTAAATTTGACCATTTGGCAGTTTCTTGAATAGTTATAATGTTTTTAATAAAAGTGTGTACTTTAAAAGGAATTAGAAGATTGTTCTATAGGAAGTGATTTGAAGTACCAAATTTTGAGATATTAAGCTTAATAATAGATTTTGAAGTTTCTTGTTTAGCAAATGAATCTGCTTAGTTGTAAAATGAATCTGTAGAATGTGATTTGACTTTATGAAAAGTGGTAGTGATGTTTTTAAAATATTTAAGATGGTTAATATAGTAAATAATATTCTAGTTTTTAGTTTGTATAGGTTTGGGAATAATAGGTTGTTCAAAATTTTTAATAGCAGTTGTGTTATTGATATAGATATTTAAAAAGATGTTAGATAAAGCTGCAAGTAAAAGATAAAGACTACTTCAAGTTCAGTACAAGTTGAGTTAGAATAGGATTGTATAGCTGCATTGAATTTTATTGATATGTTGTATTTACAAATCCATCCTATATCAGATTTTACATCTGAAGTTTAAAGATTTTTGATTCATTCATTAGTATAGAAATGTAGTTTATTTGTATCAAGTTGGAAAATAAGGTAGTTAAGATCAGTTAATTGATTTTGATATATTAATGAATAGATGAGTTGTTGGATGAGTTGAGCATCATAGGATGATAAAATTATTTGTAGTTGTAATGAAAAAGGTGGTTGAGAGGAAGTAGAATTATGTATATTGATTAAAGCTAAGATTTTTCTAAAATTAATTTGAATAATTGTTTGGTCATTTGATTTGTTGATTAGATTGTAAGATAAATAAAAGAAATAGTAGTTTGGTATAGAATAATCAGAAGTTAAGAGAAGCTGTAAAAGACCTAAGGTGTATGAAGAGATTTTGAAGAAAGAAGATTGTTGAAGAGTAGTTTGATAAGACATATAAAATAGTTGATAATTTGTATAATAAAGTTAATAAAAGAAGAAAAAATTTAAAAATGAGTATGGTGATATTAATTTGATATGTTAAGAAAAAGATTTGTAGAAGATAGGTTTAGAGTAAGCCAAGTTATATTGATAGAATTAAATTGATTTAGTTATAGAATTTAGGTGAACCATTGTGGTTAATGGCCTTTAGTTGATTTATTTGTGTGTAAATATATATTGTTCCATAGAAGAATATTTTTGTTATCTGCAGTTGTAATTTGCTCTAAAAAAATAATTTTATTGTTTCTAAAACTATTGATAATAGTAATAGGTAAGTTAAGAGAAAGAATATCATAGATAATATAAGAGTTTTTGGTATTGATGAAGGATAAAGAGAGATTTGTAAATTAATTATAAAAGAGATATTATTTAAAACAAGTTGAGAAAGGTGAAAAAGTAAAGTATAATTTTGTGTTTTACGATGATAATTAATTAAGATATTAGTTGAGAGTTGAGAAGACCATATTTTAGTTAGCCAGTCTTTAATTTATTGTATACTAATGTTTTTGAAGATTGGTAGTGTATTAAAAATACATTTAGTATTAAATGCATCAACTTTTTGAATAATATTATTAAAGAATAGTAGGTTAAAAGTAAGTGGATTAATAAGCATTATATTATTAGTGTTTTTGGCTAATGATAGCATTTTTTTAGTATAAATAGTAAATAGGCGAGTAAATTTAGATTGTATATTTGTATGAATTAGAATAATTTGAAGCAGATATTCTAAAGAAGTTTGTAAAATTAGATTAAAGAATGCTGAAATTTGTGAGGGTGTTACTTTTTTGTATTAAATAAGAATAAGAAAGTTTTTAATTTTATTTTAAATTTGATTAAGAGTTGGTGTAGAAGAATCTTTGCTATTATAAAAAATACCAAGATAGTATATAACATCTTGAGGTTTTCTAGAAAGAATAAGTTGGCTGCTCATTGTAAGAGAAGAAGTTAAATTTGATGAGAATTTGGATTTAATATAAAAAGATCAGATTTGAAAGCATTAATTTCTATATTATTAAGTTTATATAATGTAGAAGTATTATTTATAATGTTTTGCATTATATTTGCACTTTTACAATGCCAGGTAGTATCATCTATAAAGGCTAATGATGAAATTATTATTGAGGAGGGTGTTGTATCTGTTATAATATTAATAGGAAATTGGGATAAAATTTTGAGTAAATAGTTTTTGTATTTTTTGTGAATAAAAAAGAGTAAAGGATTATAATAAATTTTTTATAATAATGGTGAGTATGTTTTGTCTTGTTCAATACCAGAGTTGATTGGTATTGGAGAAGTAAGACCATGAGCAGTAATAATTCTGGCAAAACGATAAGAGTGTAGTTTAGTGATAAGTTTAATTCCTATTGAGGGAATTCTTTTTCTTTTACATGTGTCCTGAAGTCTTGATATATTAATTTTATCAAAAGCCTTAGACATATCTTAAAAGAGAATCCAGGCTTCTTTATTATTAACTTTGTAATGTTTAATTGTATTATATAAGATTTGTATAGAAAGATAAGTCAAGAAGTTTTTGGTAATTGTTAAGTTTAAATTTGATAAGAGATTGTGACTTTTTTTTTTTTTTTTATTTGTATAATATCAAGTAGGAAAAATAAGAATACATTTATATATTAATTGAATATGGATGTATAACTAAAATATTATTTCTAAACTACACTATTGTTGTTATATACTACATCATCTAGTGTAATATTATCCTTTAGTTTTCTGTTTTTAGTTGAGTTAATTGACATAAACTTAATTACAGAGAGGGTAAAAGAAACCTTTAAGATTATTTAATTAGTAAAAACAGATATGTATAGTGAAGTTTTGAGTAAGAGTTTTAGAAATAAAAGGATCTATATCAGTGTTGAAAGTAAAAGTAATATTGTTGAAATTTGTAAATTGAGAAGTAGGTAATCTAATATTGTTTTTTTTTTAGTAAAGAATGTAATTTCTCATAATAATTTCTATTCATATTGTTTAGTATTACAGGTTTGCTAAATAGTAGAGTTAAACCAAGTAAGTAATGAGTTAGATAAAGAAATAAGAAAATTGTTAGTTTTTTTAGAGTAAGTTGAAGTTGATTGTATTGATTAAGGGTTATTGTACTCTGAATAAGTAATAGTATAGTATTATATACTGTATATTTAGATTAAGAGAAGTGTTTTGTGTAATAAGAATTTGTATTATTGTATTGGATGAGGTTTTTGTAATGTTTAGAGAGTTTAATGCATTTGAGATTTTATTAGTGAGAGTGTTTTGTAGATTGTAAGAATGAAGTGAGCATTAGAATAAGTGTTCAGTGCTTTTATATTGATTGTAATATAAGCAATTTGGAGTTAAATAGAGAAGAGGATAGCAGATATGAAGATTTGACATTGTAGGTAAATTATCGAGAAGTATTTTATTTCTAATAGAATATAGTTTGAGATTGGAGTTTTAAGAATTAATAATTTCAGTTAATAATAGAATGTTTATAGTTGGAAGGTTTTATAATGGTTTGAGTTGAAGGAGTTTGTTAAATGTTTGTATTGAAATTAGGTTTTTACAGAATTTATATAGTTTGTATGTGATTGGAATTCTTTTCAGGAAAAATAAGTAGGTAGGTAAAAGTGATCAAGATTAAATTTTAATTTAGTCTTATTGACACCTTGTTTGGCAAGAGAATTGGTTATATTGTGTAAAGTATTTTTTGAATGTGATTTAACTTTGTATATAGTGTAATTAATGTTTTTAAGTTTTATTAAATAATTGAGTATATGTATAATATTCCAATTATTTTGTTTAGTTTGTGATTTGTAGTAGTAGGGTAGTGTGTTGAAGAGTGTTTGAATAGTAGATAAACTGTCTAAGTGTATATGAATTTGATAATTAGGAAGTAGGATAAGAAATAAAGAAATGAGTGCTGCTAATTCCGCTCGTGTTGAGTTTGGTGCATGAGTTATAGAAGCATTAAATTTGATTTGTATATCTTTTTCAAGGATCCAAGCGATGCCTGTTAAGATGTTATTTGTTTGTAAATTGAGTATGAAAGCATCTGTATAGAAGTTTAGATTGGTTGGTTCCAGCAATAGGATTTTTTTATGAAGATTGATGAGTTGGTTTTGGTAGGTAAAATCAGGTATTGTGTTTTGTATTAAAAGAATTTCTGAGAAAGGTATTGAGAGGGAGGGTAAAGATTAGAGAACTGGTTTGTAGAGCTCTAAGTGAATATTTTGGAGTGCTTGAATTTCTTAATTGTTGATGTTAAGCTCAAAGTGCTGTTGTTTTTTTTGTGTTTTGCATTTTAAGTTAATGATATTTTTGTAATTGGTTTGAATCATTGTCAATATAAGAGAGATGCAAATTGTGTTAGATGTTAAATTGATAATTTGATAGTTTTGAAAGAGTAGTAATGAGTTGGATTTGTTTGTTATTTTGCCTATATGCTAGTTTGAAGATGAGGTGTGAATTGTTCATATATTTTTGATGTTATCAGATTGAGATGTGTTTAAATTAAGTGTATTTAGAAATGGATTTATTGGTAGAAGTTTGATGTTGGGCCATATGCATGTTATAGGAGAGTTGGATATTTGGTTTGAGAGTGTTTTGAACCAGCTTGAAATAGGGCCTTGTAAGGATTTGAGAGTTCTTAAATATATGTTTTTCCAAGGAAGTAGATTTAGATTATTGGCTGTAAGAAGTTGTTCAAAAAAAAGGATTTTGTTATTTTTAAGGCTTAAAATTGTTAAATTATTTAAAAGTGGAATAAAGTTATAAATGTTGTTTAGTTGGTTAATTTGTTTGTAAGTTGACAGTTGAGTTAGATAAAGGTTGTTAAGAGATATATTGTTTTTATATAAATGATGAAGTTGGGATATTATTGTAAAATTAGTGGTTTTTCTGTAATTTTTTAAAATTATATTTTTTGTTAAAAATGGTTTTCATATTTTGAAAAGCCATTTCTTAATTCAGTGTATAGTAATTTGGTTTAGAAGTTCATTAGTATTAAAGCATCTTTCTATATTGCTATTACTAACTTGTAGAATTAGTTTGTTTAGTATAGAAATATTAAGTAATTATAGATTTGTAAGTATATCATTGTTTGTATTTGTAGATAGATGAAGCATATGTTTGGTGCATTTTGTTAAGAGAATTGATAAATATTAAAGCTGGTTTTGTAAGAAAAAGCAGATTTGAAGTAAGTATTCAATTAATAGTGCAAAAATAGTATTAAATAGTCGAGATATTTGTATAAGAAAAAGTTTTTTGTATTGGATCATGTGGGTAAATTGAAAAACTTTGCTAAAAATTTTTTTAAATGTAGTTTTAGTTGATCTTTTTTCATCTAAAAAAATATCTAAGTATCTAATTGAATCATTGGATTTATGAAGTAGAATTGGTTAGTTATTAAAGTTTAGAGGATTTATATCTTGAGTAGTGTTAGGTAGTGTTTTTCTATTAGGTAAAATATGAATGAGATCTGATTTAGATGGGTTAACTTGTATGTTATTTAGTTGGTAAAATTCAGATATGTTATCTAGAATATTTTGGAGATCATTTTTGGATTCACAGTGCCATACTGTATCATTCATAAAGGCAAGAAGTAGTATTGTTGTGATAGATGAAGTAGTTAGAAAGATTGTTTCTAATAGAGATTGTAATAAAATTTTAAGGAGTTTTGAGTTATATTTTGAGTTTATATAACTAAGAATAGGATCGTAGTAAATTTTTTAGAGTAGTGAAGAGTAGGTTTCTCCTTGCTCTATGCCTGAGTGTAGTGTGATTGGATCAGTTAAACTATAGGCTGTAATTGCTCTGGCTTTTCTGTCTTAATGAAGGAATTTAATAAAATTTAAACCAGTCTGAGGGATGCCAATATGTTTACAGACATCTAGTAATCATTGAATATTGATTTTGTCAAAGGTCTTGGACATGTCTTGAAAGAGTATCCATGCCTCTTTGTTATTGGTTTTGTAATATTCAATTGTATTTAGTAATATTTGTATAAGAATATGAGTTGAGCTATTCTTAGTTGCTGCAAAGTTTAAGTTACTTAATAGGTGATACTAAGTAATAATTTGATTAAGATAGGTTGTGAATATTTTAGTAAGATATTTTTTTATAGGTTCAATCAGAAAGATAGGTCTAACTTGATCTAGAGTGAAGTCCTATAAGGATTTTTTTGGGATTAGAAAAATATTTGATATTTTCTATAATGTTGGGTTTGTTGTAGTATAAGGCATTTGATAAAAAGAGTTGGATTATGTTTTGACTTTTGAAGTTTAGATGTTTTAGATGTTCATAGTTGGTTTCAGAGAGACCAGCAGCTTTTTGGTTAGGAAGGTCATGTATAACTTTGTTTCACTCTTCTGAAGTAATTTTCGAGAAAAGGTTAACAAAGTATTGTTCGTTTTCTGGATGTGGTTTGTAAAGTTCATAATATTTTGTATTTTTATAAATTGGTAAATATAGTAGTTTTTGAAAATAGTCTTAAAAATAGGATTGTAAAGCTTGTTTTATTTCGGTTAGTTGGATAGTAAGTGTATTATTAGAGAGAAGTCGATCTAAGTTTATACTATTATTTGGTTTTTCTAGAATATTTCGAAAGAATATTTTGAAATTTTGGTAGAAGTTGTTGTTTCTTTCTTCAAGTTTGTTTTGAATTTCTTTTATTGTATTTTCTTGCTTTTCTTTGAAGATTTGCTTTTTTAGTATTTTGATTTCAGTAATAAGGAGTGTTGAGAGTAAAGTAGAAACAAAATTGTTATTAGTTGATGCTAAGTAGAAGGGTAATAGTAAGATATTTTATAAATATTTATTGGTATATAAGTTATAAGTTTGTAAAAAATTGAATTTATTAAGAGTTGTTTTGAGATGGATTGCTTGTTTGAGTTGTTTGTATAGTGGTGTAAAAGAGGATAATTGTTGTTCATTTGAATAAAGATTGATTTTGATTTTTTTGAATGGAATATATTTTTGAGCTGCTTTGGTTAGAGCTTTGTTAATTTGGTTCCATATATTGTTGAGTTCTAAGTTTTGAGTAATGCTAGTGATAGACAGAAGAAGTGGTTGAAGGTTTTGTTCTGTATGTAATTAGTAATTTTTTATTTGTTCATTTGTAGTTAGTTTTCATTAGTATTTAGTTCTAGTTTTGAGTAATTGCAGGTTTGTTTTGGGTAGGTTAATTGTGAGTTCGAGTGATACTATTGAATGGTCAGATAGAATGAATGGGTTAGGTAGGATATCAGCATAATCTAGAAGTGTAATATGGATATTAGTCCATATTTGGTCAATTCTGCTATGACTATTGTTATGTATAAATGTAAATGCTGGAGTTAAAAAAAAGAAAAGCCTATATGTATTATAGAATTGAAGAGATTTGAGAAGTTTTAGAAGAGAGTGTTCTGTTGTATTAGAGCTTTTTGGTAGTAGTTTGTCAAGTTTAGGATTAGAGACTCCATTTAGGTCTTTCATAAGAACTATTTTGTAGTTAGTTTGATTAAGGATAGATGTAAAATATAAGAAAATATCTTTTCTAAGTTGTTTTTTCTCTTGAGTTGGAAAATATAGTTGAATAAGTTTGATATGAAGGTTTTTAAGAAATAGGTCAATTTTTAAAATAAACTTCTTATAGATTTGAATTTTTCTGATATGCTTAGCAAGAGAGTTGTGAATTAATATTCCTATACTGCCTTGACAAGCATTGCTAGGTGTCTAAAAGCATTTGTAATTTGTAAGTTTTTAAGATAAGGTTGAGAATTTTGCCTCTTTAGTGGATAGATATGTTTTTGAAATTCCAAAAATATTTATTTGATTTTCTGAAATGAAGTTGATTAGGCTAAGTTGTTTGAAGTTGTCTAAAAGACCGTTGACATTGAGAGTATGTATTTTGATTGATTTTGTAATATCTGGGTTTTCTGATAATAAGAAATTGTTATTAGTATGTATTGTATTAGAAGATAGATCTAGGTTAGAAGGTGAAGTTGGTAAAAGAGATTTTTGGCAATTTAGAAGAGATGGTATTCTGAATCTTGTTGAAAAACAGTTTGTTTTAAGTAGAACATTTTGAAAGTCTAGGAGTTTTTGGAAAGGGATGTAAATAAAATTAGATGAAAGATTGGTTTCTTGTAGAAGATGAATATAGGCTTCTTCATAAGTATTATTGTTAGATGTTTTAATAGAAATGTTGATGTATTGCTCAAAATAGTATGTTGGATAGTCAGTTTGAATAAATTTTAAGAAAGAGCCTATTGATTGTGGTGTTGATAAGAGTTGTAAATTGTAAAATAAGAAAAATTTGTTAAAATATGTTGTAGAATTATATAATTTTGATAGATCAAAAATTTGTGAATTAATTTTTCCTTTAATAGTATTTGTTGTTAGTAAGTTGATAGTATTATTTAGAATATTTTTTTAGTTTATATTTTTTAATTTTTAATTTTAAATATTACTAACTATAACCTATAATAATCATTATCTAGAGTGCTATATTTTAAAAAATATACTAAAAAAATAGGGTCAAGTAGACTAAGTAAAATGTTCAGAACTCTTAAAAATCTTGTATAATCTAAAATTCTGATTATTATATTTAAACCTTACTTCTGTCTCAAACTGCATTCTAATTCTAAAAATAGAGATAGTGATAATTATTATAGATTAATTATAGTATTTTTCTTTATTTTTTTTTTTAGTTTATAATTTTTGTTTTTTATATTTTTATTTTATTTTTTTATTTTATATTTTTTTATTGTTTTATATTTTTTATAATTTTTATTTATTTTATTTTTTTATTTTTTGTTTTAATTTTTTTAAATTTTTATTGTATTTTTAGTTTTTTAATAGTTTTTAATTTTTAATTTTTTAATTGTTGGTGATCTGCATACACTCTTTCCAGACCACAAGCGTTTGGAAATAGAGTGAAACTAACCAGGAAAATAAACTACAACAACAAGACAACCAATCTTAAAAAAGGTTTCAA